>QEOT01003352.1:153942-170163 GCA_003123785.1 Pterocarya stenoptera | reverse complement strand
AAATATTTTATGGTCGATTTACAATATTAAAAATGTAATATATATATATAATATGGTTGTTCAATTTAAAACAATATACAATAGATACAATTAGTAAAAGACATAATTATTCGATTAATATTTTTTCTAGATTTTTCTCCTCTTAGATGATGTAGCCTAAGATTTATGATCCTCTTTCTTTGTATTTGAGTTGATGTCGAGATCGATGTCTACAGTAGTTTCCTGAAATAAAGTTAATATCGTTAATAAATGTCTATATATAAAACATTTTAATCATTATATTTCTAATAAAGTATAATATAGCAGTCTACTGTTCAACAAATGATAAATGATTGAACACCTTAACAAATGATAAATGATGTTAAATATAAGTTCACATCAATTCTACTTAAAAACAAATTATATTATAGGTCATAGAGTATAATTTACTCTCCAGATTCTCAAACTCGTATTTGCCTAACCAACAAAAGCTAATGCATATCAACAGCCAATAAGTAGTAAATATCAAAAGGGAAAAATGGATTAAAATTAAATGGTGCAGAATGTGTTTAACCAATAGGCATTATTTCCCGAGGACTTTGAGATTGATGAGCTGTTCAAGATTTTCAGGTAAATAGCTTCCCAACCATATTTTTTAACTATTAATTTTCCTGGAGAATTATTTGTAGCCATATCTTTGACAGAAGATTCTAAAATGTGCCATGAGTGAATACCTATAAAACAATGTGCTATGAGTGAATAATTTGGTATGCATCTAAAAAGATTATTCCTAGTCTGAAATAGATGAATGTGTGCTCATAAATTTTCGATAGGTACATATGAGAATAAGGATGAAATTTTCATTGGAATTATTGTAGTACTTAAACTCAGTGTACTTTTGAATCTCTTTTATACGTATGAACTTTTTTATTTTTCCTCACTTTACCGGATTGAATAATATATTTTCACATTCTCTGGCCTTCTACTAAATGTTGGTTTAGTTCATGTAAATAATATTGGAAACTAAGCCAGTTGAAATTGTTCTGGAAATACAATTTCCAAATGTTTCATTCTTACAGTAGCATACACTACATATTTAGAACAACAAATTACTTAACTTACCCCAACACTGAAGCATAAACACTGAAGCCAACTACAAAATCACTTGAAAAGACCCTAAAGTTTGGCAGTAACATTTACTAAAAATAAGAAATGTAAGCAAGGTTCATACCCAAAAAGAATCTAATGCCTTGTTGCTTTTTCTTCACAAATATCGTTATGTGCTCAATGAGAGGGTACTAGAGAATCCTTTGTTAGGTTGTTTTCATTTAAAAACTACTTTCTATAGTGTTTTCCCACCTAGTTTTATAGATGTGTCAACTGCTACATTGTTGAATATAATAAATTAAAAGATTATAAACAAATGTTACATGGACTGTGATAGTAACATCGAATCATGTTAAAAGATGTAATATAACTTGAGTTTTATCAAAGACTTACAAAGTCTGTCCATGTAAGTGATTCAAATTTAATTAATGAAATTTTAAGCCTTCTAGCAAGCCAAAACCAAACACGACACCTTAACAAATGATAAATGATGTTAAATATAAGTCCACATCAATTCTACTAAAAAACCAATTATATTACAGGTCATAAAGTAGAATTTACTCACCAGACTCTCAAACTCGCATTTGCTTAATTAACAAAAGCTAATGCATATCAATAGCCAATAAGTTGTAAATATAAAAAGGGAAAAATGGGGTTAAAACTAAAAGGTGCAGAATGTGTTTAATCATGACCCAATTAAATATCCAAATACAAAGGATCATATCCAACTACAATGGTTATGGTTATCCTTCACAAACCGCATACAGGAAACAGAGCAAAAGCACCACTGTACTATTTATGAAACTGTGTTAGTACAACCAACACTTTAGTATGGGAATGAAAATTGAATTTTTACAGAGAAAACAACAAATATATATACTATAAATGCTAAGTATGATGGATATAAATGCCATCCTAATGGAAACTAAACAGTTCAAGGGAAGGCAATCATAAATCTAGAGAAAAGGGTTTGTCACTTACCACTCCTATAAGTGCAAGACTTCACCATTCTTACAGCAGCAAACACCACATATTTAGAACAACAAATTACTAAACTTATCCCAATGCAGAAGCACAAGCACTAAAGCCAACTACAAAATCACTTGAAAAGACCCTAAAGTTTGGCAATAACATTTACTAAAAATAAGAAATGCAAGCAAGGTTCATACTAAAAAAGAATCTAATGTCTTGTTACTTTTTCTTCACAAATATTGTTATGTGCACAGCGAGAGGGTAATAGAGAATCCTTTGTTAAGCTGTTTTCATTTAATAACTACATCCTACAGTGTTTTCCCACCTAGTTTTTTGAAACTGTGTTAGGATAGCCAACACTTTAGTATGGGAATGAAAATTGAATTTTTACAGAGAAAATAACAAATATCTCCATTGTAAATGCTGAGTATGATGGATATAAATGCCATCCTAATGGAAACTAAACAGTTCAAGGGATGGCAATAAAAAATCTAGAGAAAATGGCTTGTCACTTACCACTCTGTATGTGCAAGACTTCACTGCGCTACCAACATCTATGAAGTCAAATAGAATCTAAAGACTATTTCAACGTTACAGAAACTTTCTTTAAAATTTTTTTGGGAAAATACTTCATAGAGAGAAGTCTCATTCCTAACAATTTAAATTGGAGGGCTTCTTTTACAATCTTCTAAAAATGGATTGAAACTGGAATGGTATATGTTTTCTTCGAAACATATCCCAGTTACTGCACTCTGCTGTAGGAGAAAATTACAGATACAACCGTATATGAATCCTTAACACTAATTAAGTCCAACTAATCATCCTCACCACAACAGTTCATAATTTTTGTTCGGATCATCATTTTAATCTGGCAGATTAATTTTACATTGTGTATGATAGTAATAATCATAAAGAGCAAGATCCGAGGTAGATTTCACCCATCAATCTAAAAATTTTTAAGGAACACAAAAGAAATTGGAGTCGACAATTCATAGACATTGCCAATTTCACTCTTCCCGCTTGTTCAGCTAAGTTACGAAATTAAATAACTTGCATACGACATTAGTTTAAGACTATGAAATCAGCTATAGAAATTTGATGAAACATCCAAAGCTCTAAACTTTTAACTAACCTGTACAGCATCATATTTTGAATCGAGCATGTGGATTATGGAGGCTCACATGTAAAAAACAAACCAATAAAGTTTCATGTATTTAATTCAGAAAAACATATCTAGCTAGATCAAGAATTCCTATTACATACTGGATTAGTGAACAAAACTCAATGGATTATAAGTTTACAAAGCCTCCCACACACACAAAGCAAAACTCTTAACAATCAGTTCTTCAAACTAAAGCCTTTTTACACTTGATTGTGCGCAGATGGTGGTGTAGGTGACATAAAAAATTAATTTCAAATCCAAATCATAATTAGCATTGTCTCCGCTTATGGTACCAATGTAATTAGATCTAATCCTCTAATTCTTTACAATGAGAATGACTCAGAAATTACAAACTATTACATGAGAATGCAATTCCGTTAAATCTTTCAAAACCTAGAAGGCAGTGTTTGACTACAACCTTACAAAGAGATCGAAAGATTAAAAATTTTGTTGGAAATCAAACTTTAGATGGAATCTAAGTAAAAAGGGGTTAGTTGAAAGGTACATTTTCATCGAAATCGGACTCCTCCATGGCAAGAAGGAGCTCCTTGCTGTGGGGTTGGGGCCACTGAGAGGGAAGCATAAACGATGTTGGAATTGTCCTCATTGACCATGGGCACTGCGTCATGAACGCTAGGAACTTCAACATTTTTCCTTTTCCACTGTGGGGGCAGTATGAGTGTCTTTTCCATTGAGATAAGTTTTCTTCTTTTTCTGTCCCACCCCCAACGGTTTCCTTTTTAGTTTCTCCCAAAGTTATTCTCTCCCAGTGCCACTTTGAGTTTTCGACTCCCTCGAGAATTTTCTCTCGCAGATTGCTCAATCCCCCTCTCCTCGTTGTGCATCGTTGCCGTCGTCGATTGCCTTCATCACGCGGTTAAGCCTTCATACGCCCATCCATGCCTCTGTCTTTGTGACCGTTCATCGTGATCGTTGGATAGAAGCATAATGCTGGCTACGGGGTTCCTCTGTCTCTGTGACCGTTCATCACATCGTTCTGGCAAGTTTCATCCCCGATACAACCCATAGCCTCAACGATTTATCTCGCCGATCTCCAACCTTTTGCAGAGTAGAGGCGAGGATGAGATGGGTTCAAAGATTCAAGAAATGTTGGTTTTCAAAAAGTTGACGGAGAAAGATGATGATATTCCAAGAAGGATAGGATCTTTAAGTGGCCTTTGAGGCACAACAGAGGTGACGATGAGGAGTTGACATCAAGTTCTGATTTGAATCATTGCACTACTTGACTATTTGTTTTGAAGCGTGTCGACAAACCATTGCATGGTTTGCAACTTTGCAAACCATCGCTTGACTTTACATTTAATGATTTGCTGATTTGTAAGGTTTATAAATGAAAATTGGTTTGCAGTTAAAGTTGAATAGCGCGGGCTGAATGCAAAGTTAGCGATGAAAAACTTGACTTTTATATAATTAAATAGATTTTTCAATATGCTTATGTTTTCATTGTTAAGATTTTAATTAATTTTGGACTTATGATCATATTTGTTATTGTTGGATTTGTAATATTGGTTTTATTATAGCTTAAAATCTGAAAAATATTGATAATTTTTTGTTAGTAGCCTAGTAGGTAGTCTTATTTTTTTTAGATATATTGTGGCTATTAATAAATGTATATTCTAAATTTTATGTAAAATTATGTTAATTAAGTCAAATAGGTTATGTGGGCCAGTTCAATTCATTTACATAAAACATGTTGAAATGAGTTGTGTCGTGTTGATTCATTTCTAGTAATTATTAAACAGGTCAAAACGGATCTTGTCATGTCAATTGTTATTTAAATGGGTTGGGTTAGAGATTGAAGGTTTGATCCGTTTAATATAACGGGTTGTGTTCGGGTTGACTCATATAGTTGTACGTCCATGACTTGACATGACATGAATATGATCTGCAAACACAAATTGCCACCCCTAATATTATAGTTAATAAAACCCATTTTTTCAACTTAATTAATTGTCCGTTTAAACCACTTTGATTCAAATCATTTTGTTAAGTATGTTATGGACAAAGTTTATTTATGTACTTTCTTTTTGATATTGAGATGTTTAAGTTTCTTTAAAATACCTCTTATTTCTAGTGAAAAGATTATTGCAAAAAATTTTGAGTGGCATAATTGCATAGTCATAACTACAAGTCTCGGAACAAAATTTCTCACCCAATAATCATATATTGTGGCCTCAAAATAGGAACTCATTCAATCTCCACCGAAGATGAAGCAATGATGGTTCGCGTTCATATTTTTATGTGAAATAATTCGACTAATAAACAAATACACAGGATCATTAATATGCCATATGTCAATAGTCAATTAGCTAATGTAGCATATTGTTGATGTATAGTGCACAATCACTACAAGTGACCATGTTCTGGCCATTAGAGGGTGTCCACATTGGGCCGTTGTGGCCGGTGTCTTGGCCACCCTTGTGGTGTTCTGACCTCTGGCCACCACGGAGGTGGCCCGAAAGTGGCCATGTATTGGTCACCACACAACCACCCGTGGTGGCTATGCCACCCTGTAGCTGTAGAAGATCAAGTGATTTCAGCCGAAATCACTGCTGAAGATCTGGAGGATCAATCCTAATATAAAGGAATGCAGAAATCATTGCTGAAGTTTAGGGAGATAAAGATGAGGAGATATGATCTTGAGGATTTTGAATTGTATTGCTGTAACAGGGAATCAGTTGTAATTATGTATATATATATACTGTATGTACGCTACAAGCAATATATAGAGAAAATATAATTCTTTCAAACATTCCTTTTATCTATTTCTTTACATGGTATCAGATTAGCCGTAAAAAGACAAGCGTCTAGCTATGTCTTCCTCATCTCCCTCCTCCTCTACCAGTATCGATAATCAACACTCAAACTCTCCCTTTGTTATCTCCATGTCTAATGTTGTTACTGTCAAACTCAATCCAGAAAATTATATTCTTTGGAAAGCACAAATGGTGCCTTACTTCTATGACAAGATCTCTTTGGGTATATTGATGGTACCACGACAAAGCCCCCTAAAACCATCCTTGTGTCTAATCCTGATAATGGTGTTATTTTTGAAATACCAAATCCTGCCTACTCTCGTTGGGTGCGCTAGGATAACCTCATTCTCAACACACTAATGTCCTCCCTCACTGAAGGGGTACTTGCTTAGGTGGTCAATTATACCACCTCCCATGCTGTCTGGTGTGCTCTATACGAGAATTTCTCCTCACGATCTTGTACAAGAAATGTGCAAATATGCACACAATTGGCAACTGCAACTAAAAGCAGCAAATTTGCCACTAAATATTTTCTTTTAATCAAGAAACTCACTGATGAATTAGCCATTGTAGGACAACCTATACTTGTGAAGATGTTATCACTTACGTTCTAGCAGGATTAGGCCATAAGTATGACAGCTTTGTGGCCTCAATATCTGCTCGCACTGATAGGGTTACACTAGAGGAAATATATTCTTTCTTGCTAACAACAGAAGCTCACCTTTCTTGTCATCAACTAGCATCTCTAGTCCAACAAACATCTGTGAATGTTGCTCAACATCAATACCAACCTTCTAGGTGGTCCTCGAGGAAGGGGGCATGGAAATCATGGTGGCTTCAATCATGCTTCCTGTAGCAATGATTAGTCCACACTTATATGTCAGGTTTGTAATAAACTAGGCCATTTTGCTCACAAATGTTATCATCGTTTTGATCTTTCTTATCAGGACTCATCAAAAATAGAAAATAAGCAAGCCATGGTAGCTGCAAATACTGGTAATTGGGAGATTGAGTGGCATGCTGATATAGGTGCAACTCATCATGTCACCAACGATCTCACCAATCTGAACCTCAGAAATGATGACTATAATGGTACATATCATGTTCAAGTGGGAAATGGTCAAGGTCTGCAAATCTTGAAAACTGGTTCCACTACACTTTATACTGATACTTATACTTTTGTTCTTAATCAAGTTCTTCTTGTTCCAGAAATTCAAAAGAATTTATTATTAGTGCAACAATTTTGTGTTGACAATCATATTTATTTCGAGTTTCATGATAAATTCTTTCTTGTGAAGGATTACTCGGGGAAGGTCCAACATCAAGGACATCTTAGTGATGGTCTCTATCAATTCACATCCAAATCAAGCTGTCCATAGGTTCTTTCAACTGTACATGTCTCTCTTCAAGAGTGACATCGTCAACTTGGACATGCTTCAACACTTGTTGTCAATGAAGTTCTTTCTAGCATTAATCTTCTAGTAAAAAAAATAAACAGCACTCCATGTGCCCATAATTTCAGATGGCCAAAAGCCATGATTTGCCTTTTAAATGTTCTCCTTATGTTTCTTCATATCTATTAGACTTAATTTTTAGTGATGTATGGGGACCTGCATTTGTGGTTTCTACCACTGGTTCCAAATATTATGTCAATTTTCTTTATGATTATTTCAAATTTGTGTGGTTGTTTCCAATGAAATTCAAATTTGATGTTGAATAATTTTTTTTTCAGTTTCAAACCCATGTTGAAAAGCAGTTTGAAAGAAAAATAAAAGCCATTCAGTCTGACTGGGGTGGTGAATTTTGATACTTGAACACTTATTTTAAACAAAATGGGATTAATCATCGCTTAGCTTGCCCGTATACTCACCAACAAAATGGATCAATTGAGCGTAAACATCAACATATTATTGAAGTTGGTCTAAGCATGCTGGCACACTCAAATTTACCAATGCTTTACTGGGAGGATGCTTTCAAACAGCTGCATATGTCATTAAGCGACTCCTTACACCTATTTTAAAGAAAAAATCTCATTTCGAAATCATGTATAACCGTGTGCCAGATTATTCTTTTATGCATGTGCTTGGTTGTGCATGCTGGCCTAACATGAGACCTTGCAATAGAAACAAACTCAATTTTCGGTAAAAAACAAGCATATTCATTGGCTATAGCCTCTGTCATCAAGGGTACAAGTGCTTCGATCTCTCTACTGTTAAGGTTTATGTTTCCAAACATGTAGTCTTCGATGAAACACTCTTTCCATACACCAAAGACACCAATTCCAATTCCTATGTTGTGCAATCTGTTTCCCTTCCTTAGAATATCAATGTTCCAATTCCAACCAGTTCCAGAGATTTGCAAACTAACCTTCTTCCCATTAGCACACAATTTGCACCTTCTTTGCATCTTTTTGCAGGAACAGATGAGGAGATATCTGCACAAAATACTGCTACAGATTTTCCAACAAATCCACTTGTCACCACAGTGCCTCCTTCTGATTTGCCATCTCAATCTCGTAGCAGTATCTCACATTTTGTGTCAAACAATCATCATATGACAACAAGATCAAAGAACCAAATTCACAAACCTTGCCAACCATCTGATGGCTACATTAGGTATCCAATACCTCAAGCTCTGCTAGTAGAAGGTAACCTCAAAGCTCAAGAACCTACTTCCTATACTGAGGCATCTATGTTTATTCAGTGGCGAGAAGCGATGGATAAAGAGTTTAATGCTTTGCTGCATAATAGTGCATGGTCCTTGGTTTCACCTTTAGCTAGAGCAAACGTTGTGAGATGTCGTTGGGTCTATAAAATTAAAAGAAAAGCTGATGGGACTATTGAACATCACAGAGTTTGACTAGTCGCCAAAGGCTTCCATCAACAGGAAGGAATTGATTTTTCTGAAACTTTTAGCCCCGGTGTGAAACATGCAACAATTTGGTTGGTTCTTTCAATTGCAGTTTCTTATGATTGGCCTATCCAACAACTTGATGTGCAAAATGAATTTTTGCACGGTGATCTTCAAGAAGAAGTTTTCATGACTCAACCATAGGGCTACATTCATCCTCAGTTTCCAAATCATGTCTGTAAGTTACATAAATCCCTCTATGGTCTGTGACAAGCTCCATGAGCTTGGTTTTCTAAACTTTCAAACAAGCTCAAGTCATTAGACTTCCGTGAAAGCAAAGCTGATACATCACTCTTTGTGCTCAAAACAAAAACATCAATTGTTTATGTTGTAATATATGTTGAAGATATCTTGATCCTTGGATCAAGTTCTGCTACAATAAGTACAATAATTCATTGCTCAAAGAAAGCATTTGCTGTCAAAGATTTGGGCCCTTTTAATTTATTCCTTGGTGTAGAGGCACTTAGATCTTTTGAAGGTCTTTATCTCACTCAGCGCAAATATATATTAACTGATTTACTCAAAATGAGTAACATGGATAAGGCCAAACCATGCAACAACCTTATGGCCTCTACATGTCATCTTACTTCCATAGATGGTACACCATGTGCTGATGCAAGTCTTATTAGAAGTATTGTTGGCAGCATGCAATATCTTGCATTTACAAGGTTTGATTTGGCCTTTGCAATTCACAAAGTTAGCAAATTCATGCATAAGCNCAAATCATGTGTTTTATGCAAGAAAACAATACATAGAGATTGATTTTCACTTTGTTAGAGATCAATTTTTCAGCAAACTATTGGTGGTTCAGTTTATATCTAGTTGGGATCAATTAGCAGATGCATTGACAAAACCATTACCACCAAACAAATTCAGAAATGTGCAACTCTGTCTGTAATCTTCCTTCCAGATTGAGGGGGCGTGTAGAAGATCAAGTGATTTCAGCTGAAATCATTGCTGAAGATCAGGAGGATCAATCTTGATATAAAGGAATGCAGAAATCATTACTGAAGTTTAGGGAGATAAAGATGAGGAGATATGATCATGAGGATTTTGAATTGTATAGCTGTAACAGTTTGAATTGGAATGTTTTTAAAATGTTACTTAAAATAGGAAATCAGTTGTAATCATGTATATATATATACTGCATATATGCTACAAGCAATAAATAGAGAAAATATAATTCTTTCAAACATTCCTTATTTCTTTATAGTAGCCACCATGTGTGGTTTTTTTTTTTGTTAAAATCCTAAATAATATAAATTAATTTTTAATAAAAGTACGTATTTTAGTTTTTTAAAAAAGAATTTAGATACTTTTTTTTTTCTAAAAAGAAATAAAAATGAGAAGTGGTGCCTTTTGACGAGGTCATGTATTCTTACTAATTGTGAAGGCCAAAAATTGTAACAGATGGAGCTATTGTTAAAAACTTTAAACTACAAGGAATCTATTGCTAAAAAAATTGCACATAGTTCTAAATCCAAATCTGGCATAGCACAGGGGGTGTCCCATCGAAATTTCCAACATAAAATTTCTATTAGATTTTGTAAAAACAGCATACATAAAGAGATTTAGAAGTTTAGGGTTTATATTATATAGTTTTAGTTTTTCCTTTTGAAACATTTATTCTGATGTAGTTATTGTGAGAATGTGCCCTTCAAAGGTAGGAACACCCCATGCACAAGACTAAAAGATTTGTCATCTCTGGCGCAAGGGAAAGGCCCTGTCAAATGGACAAGGTGAGCAAAAGGCTCACGTAAAGCAATACTCAGGCAAGAACAGCCCTTGGCTAGGAAAGGATCAGGAAAAGAGTAACTAACTAATGAAGTAAGCGCCATTTTGGGCGAGTTCTATGTTGAATGTGTGAAAGATAGACATGTGATATGCAAGATGAGCAAGTATAGAAGCGAGCGAAGGCATTTAGGCAGGCAATGGGCGAGTGGAGATAAACAAGTGTAATACAGTAAAAGCAACATGAATGCGACATGAGAGCAACGTGTAGCATGTACGCATTACGGGAAGAACTATAGACAACGTGGTGTAAAAGTTTGAGTGCCTAGAAAATAACGTAGAAGTGCACTGAGAGTAGTGCATAACCTCACAAAAGATTATACTCAAACGACAACATTTCTACAAGAGCACACATGGAAAAGGAGGATTAGGGACTCGAATATGCCTTACCGTGCGCAGAGGCATTTCACCACATGGGTGACATTCACAACCGCCAGACTGAAGTCCTTGTCTCCTTGGCTGAACTCTTGGAATGTGCAGAACACATCAATTCCATCGCTGCCACCCACACCATGTGACGTACACCTAGACATCGGGTCCTTTCCGATTCATTAGCCAATCCATGTTTGGAATTGTGAGGCTCGTGAGAGGCATAACTCTTTGTATAAATAGCATCTATCGTCAAATTTCAATCTCGCACATTGAGATCACCAAAAACTCAAATTTGTGTGTGTGTGTGTGTGTGTCGTTTGCTCTAATCCCCAGGAGAAGGAAAAAACTCTAACTCCATAGGTAGAGCTAGCACTCTCATGCTTTTAGACACTAGAGTCCTCATCGAATTAAGGGAGGCAAGATCATCAACAAGCTATTTGGTGAAAGCTCACTATTGAGGTAGGTTTTTCTCTATGACAAAGCTAGAAGTGTTGGTTAATGACTATGAGTATGTTGTGTCACGATCTACTTTGAGGTAGGTTTTTCTCCATGGCAATGCTAGTAGTGTTGGTTAATGACTATGAGTAGTGACTTCATCCTCGCTCTCTTAATATTATTTGCATGCATAAAACCTCACTATGATTTACTCATTGTCTATGTTAAATGGGCTAATGTTATTCTTTAAAAATACTTGATTTCTTGTTTTAAGAGGAATAAATGGGTGTGTGAGTGTTTCATGACCCGAAGCCGAGATGGGGCACATTATTTCAGTGTAGCTTCTCTGGTTAGTTAGGAGGATCTAAGAATTGAGTGACGTCTCCTAAGTTGTCGCATAGAGGAAATGGGCTCACGCGAGATGGTAATGCTCTTGGATTAATGTTGTGGCCTCTCAATTGGTGGAGGCTAGAGGAGTCTGTGGTCAAGGACGGGGTGCAAAGCAAGGAGTTACTCTTTACAAATTCATAAGCATGATTGTTACCTGTGTTGTGGCGAAGGGAGCTAGGTGTGCATATGTCCATGCAAAAGGGAAGACCATAGTGCACATGTAAATAAACGGAAATGATGGACAAGATGGATTTCATGTTTATTAATGGACTTGAGGTTTGGGATTATTTTATATGTGGTAATATGAGCATTGGATGCTTAGTAACTTTTCTATTTTAATTTTGTTTTATGAATTCTCTATTTGCTCGGAGGTTGGAGCTTTGGTATGTATGATCTACTTTCTATTTACTTTGAAGCTCTTTTGTTTATAACTTATTGAGATATATAACTTATTTAGATTTTCTCGAAATCTCATCGTGTTAGTCTCACTACAATTTTGTTCTTCGAAACCATAGGCTTTGATGCAAATGTAGGAATTGAAGTGAGATATAAGGAGGAGGAGCCAGTGCAACCCAAGGAATAGCTTTGGGGCCTGTCATAATTTAAGATGTTGATATTTTGTAATATGTTGTTGTTATCTAATTTGGGTGATGAACAAGTTGTGTTCTATAATATTTTAATGGTGGAATGGATGTTACTTTTGAATATTGTTTATGGGTGAGCAAAAGTATATTTCTTTGGTACTGATGTTATTTATAGCATTAACTTGCACTCTAATTTTTTGCTGTGACTATTTGTACATGTATGCTGGGTATACAAACACAAAATGTTCCACAAAATGTAAGGGGTGTTTGCCCGTATGGCGAGCATCCTGATGTCTCGGCCTTTGGTCAAATCCCAAGCGAGGGCTACGGGCATCACATATCTAGGTGGTATAAGAGCTTTCACAACTCTGTGTAAATTCATAGGTCACCTAGAAGCAGTCTTAGAGTTAGGTTCTTAATTTTAGTATAGTAGGCTTGAATACTAGTAGTGTTGAGAATGAGCACAAGTGATGAGGCTTGGATCTANTTTTTTTTTTTGTTAAAATCCTAAATAATATAAATTAATTTTTAATAAAAGTACGTATTTTAGTTTTTTAAAAAAGAATTTAGATACTTTTTTTTTTCTAAAAAGAAATAAAAATGAGAAGTGGTGCCTTTTGACGAGGTCATGTATTCTTACTAATTGTGAAGGCCAAAAATTGTAACAGATGGAGCTATTGTTAAAAACTTTAAACTACAAGGAATCTATTGCTAAAAAAATTGCACATAGTTCTAAATCCAAATCTGGCATAGCACAGGGGGTGTCCCATCGAAATTTCCAACATAAAATTTCTATTAGATTTTGTAAAAACAGCATACATAAAGAGATTTAGAAGTTTAGGGTTTATATTATATAGTTTTAGTTTTTCCTTTTGAAACATTTATTCTGATGTAGTTATTGTGAGAATGTGCCCTTCAAAGGTAGGAACACCCCATGCACAAGACTAAAAGATTTGTCATCTCTGGCGCAAGGGAAAGGCCCTGTCAAATGGACAAGGTGAGCAAAAGGCTCACGTAAAGCAATACTCAGGCAAGAACAGCCCTTGGCTAGGAAAGGATCAGGAAAAGAGTAACTAACTAATGAAGTAAGCGCCATTTTGGGCGAGTTCTATGTTGAATGTGTGAAAGATAGACATGTGATATGCAAGATGAGCAAGTATAGAAGCGAGCGAAGGCATTTAGGCAGGCAATGGGCGAGTGGAGATAAACAAGTGTAATACAGTAAAAGCAACATGAATGCGACATGAGAGCAACGTGTAGCATGTACGCATTACGGGAAGAACTATAGACAACGTGGTGTAAAAGTTTGAGTGCCTAGAAAATAACGTAGAAGTGCACTGAGAGTAGTGCATAACCTCACAAAAGATTATACTCAAACGACAACATTTCTACAAGAGCACACATGGAAAAGGAGGATTAGGGACTCGAATATGCCTTACCGTGCGCAGAGGCATTTCACCACATGGGTGACATTCACAACCGCCAGACTGAAGTCCTTGTCTCCTTGGCTGAACTCTTGGAATGTGCAGAACACATCAATTCCATCGCTGCCACCCACACCATGTGACGTACACCTAGACATCGGGTCCTTTCCGATTCATTAGCCAATCCATGTTTGGAATTGTGAGGCTCGTGAGAGGCATAACTCTTTGTATAAATAGCATCTATCGTCAAATTTCAATCTCGCACATTGAGATCACCAAAAACTCAAATTTGTGTGTGTGTGTGTGTGTGTCGTTTGCTCTAATCCCCAGGAGAAGGAAAAAACTCTAACTCCATAGGTAGAGCTAGCACTCTCATGCTTTTAGACACTAGAGTCCTCATCGAATTAAGGGAGGCAAGATCATCAACAAGCTATTTGGTGAAAGCTCACTATTGAGGTAGGTTTTTCTCTATGACAAAGCTAGAAGTGTTGGTTAATGACTATGAGTATGTTGTGTCACGATCTACTTTGAGGTAGGTTTTTCTCCATGGCAATGCTAGTAGTGTTGGTTAATGACTATGAGTAGTGACTTCATCCTCGCTCTCTTAATATTATTTGCATGCATAAAACCTCACTATGATTTACTCATTGTCTATGTTAAATGGGCTAATGTTATTCTTTAAAAATACTTGATTTCTTGTTTTAAGAGGAATAAATGGGTGTGTGAGTGTTTCATGACCCGAAGCCGAGATGGGGCACATTATTTCAGTGTAGCTTCTCTGGTTAGTTAGGAGGATCTAAGAATTGAGTGACGTCTCCTAAGTTGTCGCATAGAGGAAATGGGCTCACGCGAGATGGTAATGCTCTTGGATTAATGTTGTGGCCTCTCAATTGGCGGAGGCTAGAGGAGTCTGTGGTCAAGGACGGGGTGCAAAGCAAGGAGTTACTCTTTACAAATTCATAAGCATGATTGTTACCTGTGTTGTGGCGAAGGGAGCTAGGTGTGCATATGTCCATGCAAAAGGGAAGACCATAGTGCACATGTAAATAAACGGAAATGATGGACAAGATGGATTTCATGTTTATTAATGGACTTGAGGTTTGGGATTATTTTATATGTGGTAATATGAGCATTGGATGCTTAGTAACTTTTCTATTTTAATTTTGTTTTATGAATTCTCTATTTGCTCGGAGGTTGGAGCTTTGGTATGTATGATCTACTTTTTATTTACTTTGAAGCTCTTTTGTTTATAACTTATTGAGATATATAACTTATTTAGATTTTCTCGAAATCTCATCGTGTTAGTCTCACTACAATTTTGTTCTTTGAAACCATAGGCTTTGATGCAAATGTAGGAATTGAAGTGAGATATAAGGAGGAGGAGCCAGTGCAACCCAAGGAATAGCTTTGGGGCCTGTCATAATTTAAGATGTTGATATTTTGTAATATGTTGTTGTTATCTAATTTGGGTGATGAACAAGTTGTGTTCTATAATATTTTAATGGTGGAATGGATGTTACTTTTGAATATTGTTTATGGGTGAGCAAAAGTATATTTCTTTGGTACTGATGTTATTTATAGCATTAACTTGCACTCTAATTTTTTGCTGTGACTATTTGTACATGTATGCTGGGTATACAAACACAAAATGTTCCACAAAATGTAAGGGGTGTTTGCCCGTATGGCGAGCATCCTGATGTCTCGGCCTTTGGTCAAATCCCAAGCGAGGGCTACGGGCATCACATATCTAGGTGGTATAAGAGCTTTCACAACTCTGTGTAAATTCATAGGTCACCTAGAAGCAGTCTTAGAGTTAGGTTCTTAATTTTAGTATAGTAGGCTTGAATACTAGTAGTGTTGAGAATGAGCACAAGTGATGAGGCTTGGATCTATCGCAAAAAAGGCAGTATGGTGCGACCAAGATTATCTCGCAACAAGTGACCCTAAGATGTGCTTGAGGAGGATTAGCCATATAACGATGGGGATTATGCTATGGCCCTGGTGATTAACTGCATGCCGAAGATGCTGCAGCAACAATAAGAGCTTTTTGAATAATAGTTGCAATAGCAACAAGTGCATCACCAATGCATTGAGTAGAGGCCTTATTTGTACGAGTGATTTTTGGCATACTAATATCTAGGAGTTTTTGACAATGAAGGGCCTATGAAAGCAGGAAAGTAGATCAAGGATGTTGAAAGGACCTTTGAGCTATGTGGGTGCATGGAGGATCAGAAAGTGCTTTATGCCACTTACTTGTTACAAGGAGAAGCCGCTGTCTAGTGGGATACAAAGAGACAACTGCTAATCATGCAGATGGG
>QEOT01003352.1:115414-143244 GCA_003123785.1 Pterocarya stenoptera | reverse complement strand
GAACGCCTAGCTGCAGTCGAGGAAGTGTACAAAGACATGGGGTCTTAGTATTTTCTATCTTTTATTTATTCTTGTTTTGTTTTTAGAATGGACAATATTTAATGTTTTGCAAATTTAGTATTTAATTATGAATTAGTCTTATTTTATATTTTCTGAACTAATTATTGATTTATATTATTCCTATTATTTAATTGATAAATTTCTCATAATTAAGAGTTAATATAAATATAATTCTCTTAAAAATAAAAACATATGCTAGACCGTTCGAACGGTGAAAATTCACGTTCGAACGGCGTAGTAATTTCCCGCTATAACGATGTTACTTAACGCGCCAAAATTTCCGTTCGAACGCAAAAAATTAAAGTGCCTCAATATCGTTCGAACGGTTAAATTATTAGGGACGGAAAATTTCGTCCCTGAACATACCGTTCGAACGCGTTCGAACGGTATGCAGCTTCCGTCGTCTTTTTGGGACGAAATATAAAATTCGTCTCTAAATCTCACTTTTTGGGACGATTTTCAATTCGTCCCAAAATAAAATCGTCCCAAAATCTCTTTTTTGTTGTAGTGATAGCCATAATTAGCGAAAGCTCACTGACCAACTATAGTTAAATATTTTTTTACACGACTCGATACAATTGTGAATATGTATATGCATCTTACCATCGATTAGAAGCGTACGTTGATATACTAATTTTTTCACTATAAGCATGGTATGGTTTACATATTCAAAATTTTACATATGGCTTATGAGAGAACAAGCTGGTTTTCAAGAAAGACAAAGGTACTTCGAGTAGTACTTGAATTGAGCATAATGAATGAGCACATATGAAATGCAATCATCCTAACCCATCGGTTGGGCGTGGATGATTAGTAACTTGACAAGACTACATTACCTAAATTGGCAATTAATATTAATCTACCAAAACTTGCAATTGCCATTTTATTTTACAGTTTGTATTCCATACTACAAAAAAGTGATAGTTCAAGAATTCATCAAATTCTTGTTTTCCTAATACAATAATAGGAGCATGCATGCATGATTGGACATGAGCATGTATATGAAAAGAAAATACAAACTTTAGAATATGATCTAAACATGATTTTGTAAAAGGTCAACAAAGGCTGAATAGGTCCCTAAAATTCCTGCTACACTTCCAAATACTATTATTGCTACAACACCCATAAACTTACTGCTCCAACCATTGAGTGAAACAGCAATCTTCAAATAGCACAAGCATGGGAGTACAAATGAAGCTGCCACAACAAATATAGAACCGATAATGGCCATGAGGTTCTCAAAATATGGAAATACATGTGCCACAATTGCCGTGCTCGTAAGCAATCCGATTCGGATAAGCATTCGTAAAGGTCTCCAATTCTTGTAATTTGCAGATAGCTCACGTTCAAGGGCAGTTGCAACTGGGGTTATCACTAATGCATACTTTGTAATTGGAATAAGCAACGTGGAATATATAGCCACTTTTGCACCAACTTCTCCACTTGGTAGATTCAGAGTTATTTGTGATTCTACGTTGTCTCCATACATGAGATACCCCACAACAGCTGTGAGCATGTAAGTAAGCGTTGTGAGACTATAACTAGACAATAAAACCTGCAAAACAGTAAAGAGAGAAGGACCCACCAGCTGACAGTTAGATGCCTGCAATAAATAACTAAACTGGTTGATTAAAGTGTTTGCACGTGAAGACGTACAATAAAACCTGCAAAACTGTAAATAGAGAAGGACAACCTTACAGTACTAGTTAGATGCCTGAAATAAATAACTGAACTGGTTGATTAAAATGTTTGCTTTGATGTAGGTTAACTACATAAATATGGAGTTATTGATGGTAAATGCATGTACAAGAAATGCATCGAAAATTGATAATTAGTTCTTGGGCTTAAACCCTTTTTTAAAAAATGGTCATAAGGTTAAAACAATTTGTGTCGGTCCCTAGCTAGGTTTCATTCTTTTAAGATATTGTCCCTTCCGCATGACTAAGTCGATTGGGTATTTTAATAGACATATTGGCCAGTATATATATTAAAAGCTCAATCGACTTACTCATATAATATATGGTATGGGATGTGTAGGTTTGTGCATGTGACATCACTACAACATGAGATCCTAGCTTTTGCAACGGACAAAACCATCACAAAAATAAACTAAGTGACACAAAATTTTTTGCGTGACGGAAAGAAATTGTCAACCTACTGGCACAACAACTGCGTCACCAAATAATATTGTGTCGGTTTACTATTCAACCGTTTTGTGATTGTTTTTGACCCAACATTCGGTTTAACGTTCGAACGTGATCAATTTTTAGTGACAGTTTGTGCTTATGACATATATGTCACGAGTAGTACTAAAATACATATAAGAAATAGAAAAACATAAAATAGTTTGAAAACATAAAGTACTACGATAAGGAGATCAGTACATTTAACATATACTAAAGATTATTGCATATAATTAATTGTGTTTGGGTAATTTGAATACCTTACTGAAATGATATCTTTCTCTCATGGAAATATATATTGAAGGGACCGCAGGATGTCCGCCAAAGCAAACAATATATAAGCTAACGGCAGTAGGAATGCCATCCACATTTAACCACGTTCCCTTTGCTTGAAATCCAACGCCACCAAGTGCACCAACGCAGAAAATGGAGCCAACTATGACAATGCAAGTAAACACTCCCATAGCAGAGACATAAGATAGTATACTCAAGTCAGTTAAGAGCATAGAGGGCAAGATAACTAGTGCTGTAATGATAACAAATGTGCATCTTCCACTGATTATCAGTGAACCAATCTTGACCGCAAAATTTGGAAACAACTTCTCTAAGTTGTCGACTTCTAGAATCAAAAGCCCTATTCCAATAAGGAACAACTCGGAGCTCATGATGATTGAGACTATTACTCTACCTCTTTTACCAAATGCTCGTTCAGCAATATCTAGGTAGTGTCTAATTGATGGATCAGCATCCATACATCTCTTTAGCAAAATGCCAGTGTAAAAAGTCAAAGCGGCAATTAAGAGAAAGAACACCAAGCTCAACCACCCTCCTCTTGATAGTGCATAAGGGACTGTTAGTAAACTGATTCCTGAGAAGTAAAGACACATATATAGTAGTTATTGGCTTGTATTATTTAATAGCTATCAAGCTAAATATTGAAACAAGATCAATGTGAATAATGTATATATATATATATATATATAGGATGGAAGGATCCTTATTTACCTAAGAACGCGTTTGTTACATTGTAGCATGCCTTCAAGGAACTCGATCCAGTCCTTTGACTAGTTAGTGGTGCCCCTAAGTCACTTGACATGATATTTCAGTCTGGAATATCGATTGCAGAAAACTGGCTTTGATTGACGGATTCTGCACTGAAAAGCCTCCATCAAACACAAGTTCGAGCTACCAAAGTCGACAAAATTAACGAATAACGACCAAAATGTTAAGAAAAGTTATGGCTAATGATCGGTCGTTAGTAATTAACTAGAATAACCATTATCACCTGAAACTCTTATAGATGGAAGATTGCAGCCTTAGCCTCCTCGGATTTGGAGCTGAAAAATACTTGAAGCTTCTGCTTGATCTGCATCTTTCTAACGACAAAGGAAAATAATAATTTGGGACCGGAACATTAAGGCGGATGGAGATAGACAACATATGAGATCACATACGTTAGACAGTACTATATATATATATATATACTGTCTGTCTGCGGGAGAAAAAAGATTTCAGAACTGATTTATACCGAATTAATGAGCTTAAAGAGTGATAAATAATTAACCAAAAGAAAGAAACAAATTAAGGGCAAAAGGCATAGAGGGAATGCTTAAGCTTATATAGATCGATGATAGAAAAAGGGGCATCAAATTAAGAGAGAGGTTGCATATATAATACAACAGCGTGTAGGGTGTGGAAATTAAGATAAAGGCCAACCATATTATATTGCTCTTAAATATGCCTCGTAGCTTGCAGCTAGGTATGGATTCTTCTACCTAGGCAGCCAGTTAATTAATACGAACAATATTTTGTTTCGTTTGAATGTCTCACTGAAAATTGTTTTATATTAAATGACCACACTTTCCACAAACAAGATAGGGAGATATCGAGTATTTTACACCACATAATTCCAAAGCATTTTTCGTTTCCAGTTTTTCTGGCATTTTTTCAAATAAATTAATTTATTCTAAAATCTTTACGTCGGTAATCAAAACTTGGGATAAGACTAGGGATTGATTATTCCAAGGCTAAAAAAAAATCATTAGTCTATGGCTTTTGAACATCGTGCGTAATTGATATTGTAAGAGGCATGCACATGTATTTTATATAGCACGCGCAGCAGTGGATGCATTTAATTGCGACTTGAAGAATCTCCCTTTAAAAGAGTGTACGTACATTGGATTCTTTATCTCTATAATTTTAGATAACTATAAACAGTGGTTCTTTAAATATGAAGAACCACTGTTTATTCTTCATATATTATTTTTAATATTCTTTCTCTCTCTGTCCGAACGACTTTCCTCTCTCTCTTGCGCGTATTTCAGAAAACTTTCCCCCTTCCCTTTTCTTGTTCTCTCTACTCTCTTCTCTTCGACTCTTGCTCTCTCTCTTTGCTCTCTTCTCTTGCTCTCTCTCTCTGCTCTTGAAAACGTCCCTCGAAAACGCACCACCTGGCTGTTCCTTCATCAACGACGGCCTCTTCTCTCGCCTGGTACTCGATTTCGCGCGGCTTTTGGAAACCCTAGAAAAGGTTATTTCATGCAAGCCACTTGTTTTGATTTCACAATCTGTTTTGTGTGATTTCCCCTAATATGAAACGTGTGATTTCCCTTCATTAGAGTTTTTTGAGGATTTTTTGTGTGATTTCCCCTGATATTGAACCGAGAATAGGGATATACATAGAGCACTGGATATTGTGGTTCCAATGTTTTTTAGATTGTTAATTTTCTTCTGGATCTTGTACATGCCTCTGTAATTTTCGATCTTGGAAAGTAAAAGCTCTACGTTTATTTTGGAGCATGCTTGGTTGCATGTTCCTGGGGAAATGCCTTGGGGACTTATTCTCGATCATGTTGGATGGACGAGCTGTATATGTTGTGTCTAAAAATTCCTGATTTGCTTCTTGTGGTTTGTAAATGAGAATGTATACTAATTACCTACACTGATTTCCTCATGGATAGGCGGGCTGTATTTTTGCTGGTTATTACTCCTGGTTGCTGGTTGCATGTTCAGACTAGATGCATGTTCTTATAATGTATTTTTACTGGTTGCATGTTTAGATTAGATGCACAACATGTTTATGTATGCCTTTAGACAGATTTACACAAATAAAAGGCACTTACTTAGACAGATTCACACAAATAAAAGGCATTGCATACATCTTCTGTATGCACCTAGATTTTGTTTTTTCCATGTTGGATTTCCATATTTATGTTGCATACATATTTATATTATTTCACACAAAGGAATAAGGCGAAAACTCGTGTATAGTTGTATGTTTGTATGATGGTGATTTTGTAATTATTTTGACTGTGGTGACATATTTTGGGTAATTTTGATGTTGCTGGTTGCTCCAAATTTCATCATTTTTTTGTACTGCTGGTTGCTGTCAATGACATGGAAACTGTTGGGAGCTGAAATGGAGCTTGTGGTTGCTGCTGTGGAGCTGGGCTGTTGGGGAGCTGCTGGTTGCTACTGTGGAGCTGCTGGTTGCTACTATGGAGCTGCCAAGTCCAACTTTATGTAGCTCTCGTTGTACTAAAACAACTTTCCAGATTTTCTATTAAGTTGATTTTGATACATGTGATTTATTTAAATCTATATGGAGTTTCTTTTGGTTGGAAGTTGAACGTGTATGGAATTTATTTTGGAGCAGTTGAATTTGTATGGAATTTATTTGGGCAGTTAAATTTCTATGGAATTACATTGTATTAATATGTGAATTTGTATGAAATTTATTGGACTTGGAGTTGGCTCTCTTTGAGTTGGACGGTCTATTGAAATTATTGGACTTGGTAGTAGAATTTGACTTGAATTTATTTGACTATCCAGATTAATAATAGACCATCTACATGCATAAAATAGATGCATCCAGATTTATAGGGAAAAAAAATTATAAAATAATGAATATTTTATTATTATTTGGTTTAAATATACATAAACCAATGTGGGAGTTTTTCTTCATCTTCAAAATCATTCCTCAAAAGAGATGATTTTGAAGATAAAGATAAAGCAACCACTACCAATGCTCTCAGATCAATGATTCGAATGTATCTAATAATATATCATATATATTAGGATCATACATTTGCTAGCTAGCTTCCACATGCCTAAAAAATGTTGCTATATATAAATATATATATTTATACTAGGTAGGGAGCAACGTGCTAGTTGAGTGAAACACTTTTTTTTTTACAAAAATAATATGGTTTAAAAAAATAGATTAATAAATAATTTAATGAATGAATATAGAAACTAAAAGTATAATATTGATGGATTGAAATAGATTAAAAAAAACTTGTGCGCTTGTTATTCAATATCTTTGATCATTTTACAGGGTACACATCAACAATAAAAAAAAATTTACAATTAAAAAATTAATGTTATAAAGTAATGTTAATTTATCTTCGATCAGTTTCATGTCTTTCTCAGTGTATGATATAAAGTAATGTTAATTTATATATTTATTTTAATGTGATCTTTTTATGAGATGTGTTGAGGGAAAAATTAGTTGATTGGTATATTTTTGTGAAAACCTTTGTAAAATTATATTGTAACAAGTGTTGAAGTGTCTTAGTGAAAAGGAGGTCAAGTGAGCTCAACTGGCTAAACAATAACACATATAGGAAGTTTGCAAGAAGTTGGTTTGATATGGCTCGACACTTTGCTCGAGCCAGAGAAGTTGGCTCGAAGTGAGCTCGACATGGCGCTCAAGCGAAGCCTTCTAGAGAGGTCCGCTCGACGTGCGCTCGACTCAGCGCTCGAGCTAACTCAGACAGAGAAGTCCACTCAATGGTCGCTCGACTCAGANAGTTGAGTGAAACACTTTTTTTTTTACAAAAATAATATGGTTTAAAAAAATAGATTAATAAATAATTTAATGAATGAATATAGAAACTAAAAGTATAATATTGATGGATTGAAATAGATTAAAAAAAACTTGTGCGCTTGTTATTCAATATCTTTGATCATTTTACAGGGTACACATCAACAATAAAAAAAAATTTACAATTAAAAAATTAATGTTATAAAGTAATGTTAATTTATCTTCGATCAGTTTCATGTCTTTCTCAGTGTATGATATAAAGTAATGTTAATTTATATATTTATTTTAATGTGATCTTTTTATGAGATGTGTTGAGGGAAAAATTAGTTGATTGGTATATTTTTGTGAAAACCTTTGTAAAATTATATTGTAACAAGTGTTGAAGTGTCTTAGTGAAAAGGAGGTCAAGTGAGCTCAACTGGCTAAACAATAACACATATAGGAAGTTTGCAAGAAGTTGGTTTGATATGGCTCGACACTTTGCTCGAGCCAGAGAAGTTGGCTCGACGTGAGCTCGACATGGCGCTCAAGCGAAGCCTTCTAGAGAGGTCCGCTCGACGTGCGCTCGACTCAGCGCTCGAGCTAACTCAGACAGAGAAGTCCGCTCAATGGTCGCTCGACTCAGCGCTCGAGCAAACTCAGGCAAAGAGGTCCGCTCGATGTGCGCTCGACGTGTCGCTCGAGCGAAGTTCTGAAAGTTAACCTGCGCTCGACTCGCGCTCGACACTTCACTCGGGCCAATGTTCAAGAAACTTGAAATTTAGGATTTTAAGCGCCATGATTAGTAGGGGCTATAAATAGAACATCTTGTTTATGTTCTTTGATGTGGAAAAACAGAGCAAAAATCCCAAGTGTTTCCAAGAGCCATTGAGAAAACATTTTCCCCACCTTGTGAATCTCTCTTGGACAAACATATATCCACCACACCACACACAAGATCAAACCTCATACAAGTCCATTGTAGTGGATGTGTTTATTGACCAGAAGGTTTCCGGAGCTGCTGTTGATGCAGAGATCGAGAGGTTCTCGTGAGAAGCTATAGAAAGGCCGGAGTTCCGGCACTACATACGTGTAGAGATCGAGTGGATCACTTGTGGTGTTGCAGATCAAGTTTATGAACTTCAAAGGTTTTGTAAGTGTCTCTAAATTGGTTGTAACAATTAAATTTTCTATAGTGGATTTAAGGTGATGTCTTACACCCAGAGTGGTTTTAGATTTTGAAGAGTTCTTCAAATGAATTTCCACTTCGTGATCAAATCTTTGTGTTGATTATCTATGTGATTTATTTGATTGTTTGAATGCCTACTTATCAATATTTTTATTAGACCAGAAAAATCGAGCTACACCGATTCACCCCCCTCTAGGTGTTGTGTTGGTAGAACCATTGCTTTTTCAATTGGTATCAGAGTGGGCTCACTTTGATTGGATTTAGTTCCTGAGTGTGATCCTGCTTAAGTAGTTATAATGGATAAGTCTCAATCACTCACATCGCCACCTTATTTTGATGGTAGTAATTATGTCTATTGGAAAGTTCGAATGAGAGCTTTTTTGAAATCTATAGATGAACGAGTGTGGGTTTCTATGGTAAGAGGATGGAAACAACCTGTTACAGTCGTTAATGGAGTTGAAATTCCCAGAGATGTGGAAGAATACTCTAAGAATGAAGTCAATGAGTGTAGTTGGAATAACAAAGGTCTGAATGCAACTTTCATGGCCGTGTCCCAAGAAGAGTTCAAGCGAATCTCCATGTGTGAAATTTGCAAAGAGGCATGGGATATTCTTGAAATTACTCATGAAGGTACCAAGGCTGTGAAGAACTCTAAGCTTCAAATGTTGACTACCAACTTTGAAGAACTTAGAATGAGGGATGATGAAATTTTTGATGTGTTTTATGCAAAACTGAATGACATTGTCAAGTCTAGTTTTAACTTAGGGGACAAACTTCCAAAAAATAGAATTGTGAGAAAAGTTCTCAGATCTCTTCCTGAGAGATTCCGTCCCAAAGTCACTGCCATTGAAGAAAGTAAAGATCTGGAAAATATGAGGATTGAAGAGCTGGTGGGCTCTCTACAAACCTATGAACATACTTTTCCTATGGATAAGAAAAATAAGTCCATAGCCCTCAACACTATTAGAGAGTCATCCGATGGGTTGGCTATGAGTGACAGTGAAGTAGCTTTTTATGCTAAAAAATTCAGGAAGATGTTTGTGTCTAGAAATAGAAAGAACTGGGGACATAAGAATAGAAAGTTTGAGAGAGTCAACGGAAATTCCAGTTCAGGAAACAAGGAAAGGAGCTCCAAGAAATACACTAGAGCTACCAAAGATAAGATACAGTGTCATGAATGTCATGGCTTTGGGCATGTTCGCTTTGAGTGTGCAAATTACAAAAAAGGCAAAGGGAAAGCAAATGATGCTTACTTGAGTGATGATGGTTCTGAGACAAGTGACTCATCAGAGAGTCATTCTCCAAAGAAAAATCTTAACTACATGGCATTCACTTTTTCTATCGGTGGCCAAAGTCACAGAAGTGAATCAATGTCTGAAAATGAGAGTATATTCGGAAGTGAATCCAAGGATAAAGATGAGTTGCAGGAAATCTATGAGAAGTTGTACAAGGAGTGTGTAAAATTGAGGAAACTCAATAAAGCACATATTGAGAACATATATATTTGCAAAAGAGAAAAGGAGGATCTTCAAGGTCAATTGAATGAAGCCATTTGTCTAACCGACTAGTTGCAAAAGAGAAATGCATCACTCGAGGATAAAGTAAAAATGCAGGAAAGTGAGTTGCTTTTGTTAAACGAAAAACTGAAAAACTTTTCTATTGGAAAGCAAAAGCTTGATAAAATCCTAACCTCAGGAAAGTCCTCTGGTGACAAGAGAGGTATAGGATATGTGGAAGGGAAATCTGATGTGGCGTCAACTTAAAAAACCTCCAGTAAAATGTAGAAAAAATTGTGTTTGTTCCTGCATCAAATGAGAATAACCAAGCTTAACCATCTCAAAAGGGTAAGAAAACCCTTTATGTGCAAAAGTCTATCCCACCTGCCAAGAGACAAGGAGCTCGCAACACAAGCCCTATGTATCATCACTGTGGGAAGGTTGGTCATGTAAGACTAGATTGCTTTAAGTTAAAAAATCAATATGTTCATGCTCATACTTTCTCTAAAAGTAGGATTGCTTATCCTTTTAAAAAGGGTAAGAATTTCATGAATGCCTCTAAGTATGCCTCAGCCCTCATGGGACAAAGATATCGGAAAGAGAACTATGTGTGACTTAATTGTGGTAAGGTTGGTCACATCCGACCAAACTGTTATCAGCTTAAGAGGCATCCCATGAGAGACGAAAAGAACCGCTCAAGAAGAGGACATCAAAATCTGTGGAGTCAAGTCATGGCCTTAACCAGACAAAATGATATGCTCAATATAAAGTTAGACCAATTGACTACTAGCCAGAAGGATGAGAAGGTGAATCATCCAAAAGTGAAACAAGTATGGATGAGAAAGGGGAAGGAGCAGACCAGGCATGGTATTTATGGTATAGATTGATGGTCATGCATACATTCATTTTATACATGTTTAGATCTTGTATAGTTTTTCTTTATTTTTTTTGTGTTGTGTGTGTTCCTCAAAAATCATGCATAATATCTTGCATGTGAATGTGTGATGAAGAGTGTTAGTATTGTCAATTCTGAAAATTTCTGGTACATATGTCTTTTGAAAATTATATCATGTACTTTTATAAGCTACAAAGGTGTAAAACATATGTACTCTTTGTAATTTGTGACCTGTATCACACATTACACTTCCAGCTCAATCAATTGTTATTTTGTTACCTGTGAGTTCTTGGGGAGGCAATCAAATGTGTAAGGGAGCTTTACGTGTATACAGAATTGACCACGGGCTAGATGACTTCATGATTTTATATCAAAATTCCTCATGTGAAAATTCTCTATCTATAAAGAGTAAGAAAAGAAAAAGAGAAGAAGAAAAAGAAAAAGGGATCATATTACTCAATAGGCCAATACTGATACAAAAATTCAAACATAAATATTTAGGTCCTAGCAGCATTAGGAATCTCTCTTGGACAAACATATATCCACCACACCACACACAAGATCAAACCTCATAAAAGTCCATTGTAGTGGACGTGTTTATTGAGCGGAAGGTTTCCAGAGCTGCTGTTGATGCAGAGATCGAGAGGTTCTCCTGATAAGCTATAGAAAGGTCGGAGTTCCGGCACTACATGTGTGTAGAGATCGAGTGAGTCACTCGTGGTGTTGTAGATCAAGTTTAGGAACTTCAAAGGTTTTGTAAGTGTCACTAAATTGGTTGTAACAATTAAATTTTCTATAGTGGATTTAAGGTGGTGTCTTATACCTGGAGTGGTTTTAGATTTTGAAGAGTTCTTCAAATGAGTTTCCACTTCGTGATCAAATCTCTGTGTTGATTACCTGTGTGATTTATTTGATTGTTTGAATGCTTGCTTATCAATATTTTTATTAGACCAGAAAAATCAAACTACACCTATTCACCCCCCTCTAGGTGTTGTGTTGATAGAACCACTGCTTTTTCAAGATGGATAATATTAAATATTATAAAATTTATTTAATGTATTTATATATATTAAAATTAATTAGATAATAATTAAAAGACTTTAGTTTTGTGGTAACACGAGTGATACATATATATGATTCAAAAAGAACAAAAAAGAATAAGGAGTTGCTGTTATCCGAAGGCCATGTCCATGTATACATATATATGAGAGTATCGTTAGGGGTAGAGAGGATAAAATTATTAATTGACACAAAGGCATGCGTGCGCACATAATATTACATGAGGTCGATGGAAGCACTCCATTCATTTATAATATATATAATAATATAAACTATATAATATTATAGGATTTTTAAAAAAGCTTTCCTCCAAGAAAGCTCCAAGAATTAGTGGTGGGATTTCAGAGTTCTGTCTTTCCTTGTAGTCTTTATGTAGTGTGATACCGTAGAAGCAGGCCAACGTTCTTACGCTGAGCTAGTTTCGACGGTCCCGAAACCATTGCCGGAATTGACAGTGGCACATCGTGGTCCAAAGTATGTGGACGGGGAAGTTTGTTTTCAGTTTACGAAGGAGGAAATTGCAAAATCTGCCGAGCCTTTTCGTTATTCTATTGTTATGAAGTTCTTAAAGCAGAGGCCCTCACTGGATGCGATTCGGGCGTTCATTCATTCCCACTGAGGATTATCTTGCATGCCGGTTGTTTCAACAATGCAAAAACCAAGAAACACTTTTGTCCGCATGTCAAATGAACAAGATTTCTTGAAAGCACTCTCTCGTGAAAATTGCGATGTCCAAGGGGTCCAATACAGGGTGTTTCACTGGAAACCAGATTTTAATAAGGATGAAGAACCTTCTTTAGTTCCGGTTTGGATTGTGATGCCGGGCCTTCCACCAAACTTTTATCATGAATCTTTTTTAAAGATTTTTACTGCTCCAATTGGTCGTTATATTAGAAGGGATAATCCAACCAAATGTGCTACTCGCACGGATGGGGCAAGATTATGCGTTGAGATGGATGCAGCTAAAGATCCAATTTCTTTTTTCTGGATCGGGATGCCAGGGTCGGGACGTAAACAGGAAGTGATTTATGAAACTCTCCCAGCTTTTTGTTCAAAATGCAAAATACAAGGACATAATTTACCTACGTGCCGTTTGAAGAATCAGATAAATGGAGAAAAAGTTTGGGTTCGTAAAATTGTAAAAGATGTGGAAGCTGAGAAAATGGATAAACAAGATGGTACAAATGGAGATAAAGATAAGGGTAAAGAAGTGATGAATTTGGTTTCAGGCACGGAACAAGATAATACAAGTGAAAGTTTGAAACCCAGAATAGAAAATCTTTCGGATCAAGTCTTAGTACAACATGAAGAGGAAATTGAGTCGGGACAGGTCAAAAGTTGTCAAGATGCAATGGAATGTAACAGAAAGGTAGATCAATTGAATGAAGAAAATAGTGTATTAGGAAATGAGTATCATGTAGAGGAAAGTCAAAGTCCAGGAATAAAAGATATTGCAAATCAGGAAGTGGAAGGGACTCTAGAGGAGCGGGGTGTTGAGAACAATAATATGGGAGAATTTCTTTATGAGATGCATACAGATGCTGTGAATGTAGAATATTTCCAAGAGTAGAGAGAGATGGCCATGGAATTGGAGAAGATGCTTGAGGAGAATGCTGCAAAAAATAATTTTCTGGATGACTCAGTTTCTGAACCAGATATGGAAGAGAATATGGAAAATCTTTCAAAACATAAAGATTATGCAACAGAAAATGAGGAAGCTGACAAGAAGAAAAAAGGAGTTCGGAAAAAATTTGAAAAGGTTCGTTGTTCGAATCGGGTGTTAGCCTGGCCAAGTAAATCTACCTTATGATTAGACCAATTTTATCTTGGAATATTAGAGGTCTTGGTACTTCTAGAAGTCGTTTAAAAAAGTTGGTGATGAGGCTAAAACAAAAAATTGTTGATTTAATGGAACCTTTTGCATCATCTGATAAGGTGCAGCAGATTCTACAGGTGTTAAATATGGATCAGTTTTTTACTAATGAAGGAGAGGCAGGTAAAATTTGGGTTCTTTGGCAAAATGATATTTTAGTTCAACTTGTTCTGTGTCATGAACAATTTATTTTAACCCATGTTGAGGATGGAGCTTCATATTTATTTTGCTGTTTTGTTTATGCAAAATGTAATATGGTGGAGAGAAGAGAGCTTTGGAAGAAGTTAAATAGTCAGATTCTAGGTAATGAACCTTGCATTATATTAGGTGATTTCAATATTATAAGAGATGATTCGGAATNTTCACTGGAAACCAGATTTTAATAAGGATGAAGAACCTTCTTTAGTTCCGGTTTGGATTGTGATGCCGGGCCTTCCACCAAACTTTTATCATGAATCTTTTTTAAAGATTTTTACTGCTCCAATTGGTCGTTATATTAGAAGGGATAATCCAACCAAATGTGCTACTCGCACGGATGGGGCAAGATTATGCGTTGAGATGGATGCAGCTAAAGATCCAATTTCTTTTTTCTGGATCGGGATGCCAGGGTCGGGACGTAAACAGGAAGTGATTTATGAAACTCTCCCAGCTTTTTGTTCAAAATGCAAAATACAAGGACATAATTTACCTACGTGCCGTTTGAAGAATCAGATAAATGGAGAAAAAGTTTGGGTTCGTAAAATTGTAAAAGATGTGGAAGCTGAGAAAATGGATAAACAAGATGGTACAAATGGAGATAAAGATAAGGGTAAAGAAGTGATGAATTTGGTTTCAGGCACGGAACAAGATAATACAAGTGAAAGTTTGAAACCCAGAATAGAAAATCTTTCGGATCAAGTCTTAGTACAACATGAAGAGGAAATTGAGTCGGGACAGGTCAAAAGTTGTCAAGATGCAATGGAATGTAACAGAAAGGTAGATCAATTGAATGAAGAAAATAGTGTATTAGGAAATGAGTATCATGTAGAGGAAAGTCAAAGTCCAGGAATAAAAGATATTGCAAATCAGGAAGTGGAAGGGACTCTAGAGGAGCGGGGTGTTGAGAACAATAATATGGGAGAATTTCTTTATGAGATGCATACAGATGCTGTGAATGTAGAATATTTCCAAGAGTAGAGAGAGATGGCCACGGAATTGGAGAAGATGCTTGAGGAGAATGCTGCAAAAAATAATTTTCTGGATGACTCAGTTTCTGAACCAGATATGGAAGAGAATATGGAAAATCTTTCAAAACATAAAGATTATGCAACAGAAAATGAGGAAGCTGACAAGAAGAAAAAAGGAGTTCGGAAAAAATTTGAAAAGGTTCGTTGTTCGAATCGGGTGTTAGCCTGGCCAAGTAAATCTACCTTATGATTGGACCAATTTTATCTTGGAATATTAGAGGTCTTGGTACTTCTAGAAGTCGTTTAAAAAAGTTGGTGATGAGGCTAAAACAAAAAATTGTTGATTTAATGGAACCTTTTGCATCATCTGATAAGGTGCAGCAGATTCTACAGGTGTTAAATATGGATCAGTTTTTTACTAATGAAGGAGAGGCAGGTAAAATTTGGGTTCTTTGGCAAAATGATATTTTAGTTCAACTTGTTCTGTGTCATGAACAATTTATTTTAACCCATGTTGAGGATGGAGCTTCATATTTATTTTGCTGTTTTGTTTATGCAAAATGTAATATGGTGGAGAGAAGAGAGCTTTGGAAGAAGTTAAATAGTCAGATTCTAGGTAATGAACCTTGCATTATATTAGGTGATTTCAATATTATAAGAGATGATTCGGAATGTAGGGGAGGTAGAAATCGTCCGAGGAAAGCAATGGAGGATTTTAATGCTTGGATTGAGAGCTGTGGTTTAATTGACTTGAAGACTTTGGGCAGTAAGTTCTCTTGGTGTAACGGGCAGAGAGGTTTAGCTAGGAGTTGGGCAAAACTGGATAGGTGTTTTTTGAATACTAATTGTCTGTCATCTTTTCCTAATGTTAGTAACTGTTACTTATCGCGATCAACTTCAGACCATTCACCTATGTTCTTGGAATTTCAGTCGGATCCTTTTGCTTATGGTCCTTCTCCTTTTCGATTCCAACAAATGTGGATAGATCACCCAGATTTTCATGAGTTTGTGAGGAAAGTTTGGATGGAGGATGTGGGAGGAGTGGGTCTATTGAAACTGGCTTTCAAGTTGAAAAAATTAAGAGGAGCATTGAGAGAATGGAATAGGAGAATTTTTGGAAGAACTGAGGTACATATACAGGATTTAGAAAGCCAAATTGAAGTATTAGAAGCAGCTTTACAACAGGATTGGGATCCAGGAATTGAACAAAATCTGGTTTTGAAGAATACAGAGTTAGCAAAGTGGAGAAAGCGGGAAGAAACTAGATTGGCTTAGATGGCGAAAGTGAAATGGTGTCTGGAGGGTGACCAAAATTCACATTTTTTCCATGCATATTTATCTTATAAAAGAAAAAAGAGGGTTACGGAAATGAAGCTTCAAGATGGTATGTTATTATGTTCGCCTGAGGAAATTCATTCTAGAGCTGTAAATTATTTCTCTAGTTTTTTGCAAAAAGAAAATTGAGAAAGTTTGCTAGATTTATCTCAAATTATCTCCCCAGTTATAACATTGGAGGAAAGTGAGGTAATTACGGTAATTCCTTCTATAATTGAAGTGAAAAATGCTTTGGATTCCATTCCTTCTAATAGTGTTCCAGGTCCAGATGGTTTTGGAGCAGGTTTTTTCAAAGTGTTTGGGACATTATTAAATTGGACATCATGATAGCAGTTGAAGAATTTTTCAGAGGAGGTAAATGGCCAAAATTTTATACTTCTTCTTATGTCGTGTTAATTCCGAAAATGGAGTCGCCAACGGGGTTTGACAAATTTCGGCCTATAAGTCTTTGTTCGGTGTTTTACAAAATTTGTCCTAAGGTGATTGTGAAGCGATTGGCAAATCTTCTTCCAAAAATTATTTCTTTTGAACAAGGTGCATTTATTCCTAGAAGAAATATATTTGAAAATATCAGCTTGACACAGGAGATGGTTCATTCTATTAATAAAAAAAACATGGTGGAAATGTGGTGTTAAAGTTTGACATGGCTAAAGCTTATGACTGGGTAGATTGGGACTTCTTGATAGTGGTTCTCAGATCTTTTGGGTTTTCTTCAACACTTTGTGATTTGATTAGAGAGTGCATTGCTACGCCTTGGTACTCTATCCTCATGAATGGTACTACAAAAGGATTTTTCAAAGGGGGTCGAGGGTTGAGACAAGGGGATCCAATGTCCCCTTATTTTTTTATTATTTTGTAGGAAGTATTATCTCGGCTAATAAAACAAAGTGTGGAGAATAAAAGTTTTGGACAATTTTCACAAGCTAGAGGTACTATTTTGATCTCCCATCTTATGTATGCGGATGATGTGGTCATCTTTACTAATGGAGGCTGTCGATCTTTTCGGTGCATTTTAAAAATCTTAGAGACATATGAGAGGTGGTCTGGTCAATCGATAAATAAAGAAAAAACAGCTATGTTTTTCTCTAAACATATTCCTTTAGCTAGAAGAAGAAAACTCAAAAGGATGACTGGTTTTTTAGAAGGCAATTTCCCTTTTAAATATTTGGGAGTGCCTATTATTTCTGGGAGACTTAAAATAGGGGATTTGGAGGAATTGGTGAGTAAGGTTCAGAAAAAAATAAGTGGTTGGAAAATGAGATTGCTTTCGGCGGGAGGAAGAGTGATTTTATTGAGGCATGTTCTAGCAAGCATGGCTTTACATCTACTAGCGGTTTTGAAAGTTCCTAAACAAATTATATTGATGTTAAACCGTTTAATGAGCTCTTTGTTTTGGGGAGCAAGAGATGGGAAGGGAAAAAAAAATGGGTTGCATGGAGGAAAATTTGCAGGCCAACAGCTGAAGGGGGTTTGGGAATTAGAGATTTGGAGGAGATGCAAAATGCTTTGCATATAAAATTTGCATGGAAACTGGTACATGAAAATTCCCTTTGGGCAAATTTTTTTCGTACTAAATATGTTCGGGATAAGCCTTTGATGCTTCTTGGTTCTCAAAAGGGAACAAGGTTTTGGCATATGATTGTGAAGAGTATACCTATTGTCTTGAATAACTCCAAATGGAAACTTAAAGAAGGAAATGTATTTTTCTGGTATGATAATTGGTTGAATCAGGGGCCTTTAGTTGATAATATTTTGGTAAGTGAGCAACCTCTTTTGAAAGTTAAAGAATGTCAATTGAGGAATGGGTGGGATATGGGCATGTTAGAAAGGCTGGTGGGATCTGATATGGCAGATAGAGCACTTAATGTCCTTGTGAATTGTAAAGAGGGAGAAGATATTTTAGTTTGGACTAAAACTGAAAGTGGAAGTTTTAGCACAAATTTAGCTTGGGAGTGTATTCGGGTAAGGGGTCAGATTGTTGAGGGGCATAAATGGATGTGGAATAAGATGCTCCAAAAAAAATTTTCTTTTTTCATGTGGAAGGCATGGCATGGTGCTTTAGCAGTAGATGAGAAAATTAGGAGAATTGGAATTCCATTGGTCTCAAAATGCAATTGTTGTAGGATAGGAAAACAAGAAGACCAGAATCATGTTTTATTTGAGGGGGAGATTGCATCAGAGATATGGAAAAAATATGGTGCTATTCTTGGGTTACCAATAGGAAGATCTTGGCATGAGACTTGCATTAGCTGGTTTCGGAGAGCTGAAAATGCTTCTCAAATAGGTGTTGTTTTGGGTTTATTACTTATAATTATTTCATGGAGGTTATGGGTTAGAAGATGCTCTGCTCGGATGGAAGGTAAAGAGGAATCAGCCCAGGAAGTGTGGCATTCTATCAAGCAGTGGATAGGTGTGATCTATCAAGTTTTTTCCATATCAAAGAAGATAAATCAGTCAGACTATTACATTCTTAATTGCTTAAATATTATTCCAATGCCAATTCAACATCATTCATTTAAATTAATTTCATGGTCTAAGCCATCTCAGGGATATGTGAAACTCAACACGGACGGAAGCTGTTTTGGGAATCCAGGAGTTTTGGGAGCTGGATGTGTGATTCGGGACAGGCAGGGAGGTATTGTGTTAGCATTTGCAATGAATCTGGGATATGGAAATAGTACTCAAGTAGAATTAAGGGCGCTATTGGAAGGAGTTAAACGGTGTAAAGAATTGAGATTAAATGCGGTAGAAATCGAGATGGATTCCAAGGTAATACTGTCATGGCTGCAGAATAATAGATGTGGGATTTGGTATTTGGAGGACTATTGGGAAGAGTTGCAGAAACTGCTGTCATCAATGGAAACAAAATTCTCGCACATCTATAGGGAAGGGAATGGTGTTGCTGACTGGTTAGCTAGAAGAGGTGCAACGGATGGAGATGTGGAATGGAAAACAACAAATGAGATGCCTCCTCTGTTGCGGGGACTAATCAGAGTGGATAAGTGGGGTCTTCCAGCAATTAGATGTAAGAGGAAAAATGTAGGGTTTTAAAATGAGATGATGTCTGTGTTTGTGTAAGGTTTCGGTGAGTTAATAGGGACAGGTTTGCGTTCCTGTTAACTGGTATAGTTTTAGTTTCCAGGGGGGTTGATTTATTAGGTGTCCGTGTTTTGTGATAGGCGAGGAATGCAGGATATTTTCTTTTTTACTTGTTTTAAGGTGTGTTAGTTTGGTTAGACTGGTTTTGTTCTTGGATACAGGGGATGATTTTATTTCTTATGTAAATCCCTAGTGTCATTTTGTCACCAGGTATTCCTCCGCCATAAGTGAGGCCTATTAATAAAATTGGGACAGGATCACTATTGGACATGTGATCTTCGGCTCTTCTATAAAAAAACAAAATATTATTTCTTCATATAAACTATATATTTTTTTTATAAGTGAGGGGGAACGTCATCATTTATCTTTCTTTTGATGTCTCGATTTGATTCAAGGTAATTTCTTTTATAATATTATCACATGAGGATAAACTATATATAATATTATTTCTTTTATAAGTGAGGTGGAACGTCATCATTGACCACACCATACATGTATGTTTTCTTTTCTTTTCATTCATTTTCTTTATTTATATATTTTTTTGTTTGTTGTTGTTTTCTTTATTTTATGTTTGCAGGATAGTGTCATTTTGCCATTTTAGTTTGCCATCTCTATCTCTCATGCGTACTGGGCTACCCACGTCATACATAATGTGTATTCTACCCTCTTTAGTTACTCTCCATTCATTTTAGCGTGTGTTTATTTATATTCACTGTTCTGCTTGTTAAAATTAAAATAAATAAAAAGAAGAAGAAGAATTGATGTGAATGGAATTATACCCAAGACTAATTTTATAGAGTTGGAAATAAGAACAAAACAAACTATCAACTAAGCCAACAAAGATTAAACAACAGACTGTTCCAATGTTTCTCGTAAACACTGAACCTCTATTGTTAACCATTGTTGTTTACTTTGTATGATATGAACCCGCATGAATGGAATCTCTTGAACCCACAATCAATTTGAAAAATCACCTAAGAAAAACAAAATCAAGTCAATGGATGGAGAATCTAGACCCGATGAGAACTCGTTTCAAGAACCTAGATTATATTAAAATCCAGACCAGTTGAAGAACCCGTCTCAAAAACCCAGATTACAAGGAGGAACGCCACAAAGGTTGTGATTTACCTTTGATAAGTTCAAAAGTTCAATTAAAAACAAGAGGAGTAAACTCAACTCACAATTAAAATTCAATATTGTCTAACCCTTCAAATGAGGCTACAAAGAGTATTTAAACCAAAACCTAATTGAAATCCTAGCCAAAATAAAGCATTTTCTCCCAAAAATACCCCTACATGAACAGTGCCGCGGCTGCTACAGTAACGCTACAGTAACTTGGCTCTTGAAACCCTAGTTCCTAAAAAGTAACTTTCCAAATAAGCCCTTGGCTACAATACAAGGCCTTTCCAAAATCCTAGTTCATAATAAATAAGACATATGTGGGCCAAACATCCTCAAGCCCACTTATTCAAAACTAATAAAATAAATCATTTAACCAAATTGAAAGTCTCCAATAACAATAGGCCCTATCACTAAGTCATGTCTTCTATAGCTTGAATCAAGTGGATCAAAATTGATTCTCCTTCTTTCAAGCCCATCTTGAGTGTTAGGCTCTTGCTAGCTTCATCCTAAGTGGATTGCGCCAATTCTTGCATTGTTTTCTTGATCTTCTTGGCTCTTGATCTTGTAATTGACCCATCTGAAACTTACAAATGATCTTTAAGACTAGGTCCACCTTGGTTTCCATCATTCCCCCTCTCCTCAATAGGATTCGATCTCGAATCCTCACCTACATCAAAAGGAGAAAGATTAGAAACATTGAAAGTAGCAGAAACATTATACTCACTTGGAAGGTCCACTTTATATGCATTGTGTGACGCCCCCAAATTCCGCTTGGGATCGAACGGACATCTGAAGCGTCGAGACATACAACACAAGGTTACATGCTTCCGTTCATGACATATAAGATGCAATGTTCTTAACATGCATCTAGCATTATGCAACATTCGCAGCGGATAATTTTTTTTTAGCAATACTATGTACCAAACTGAAATATCCCAAATACTTAAAACGTACTTCATACATAATGACATACTAAACAACTAAGATCACAACACTAATCCAAAATAGCTGCGATCAAAAGAGTGCTGGAAAATTGAACTCCACAATACAAGTGGTAATCTGAGGTAACTACTGAACTATCATCTACGTCGCACTGTCACTTAGTCGACCGTTTCCAGTTGGTCGATTCTCGGTTCCCCTTTAGATTCTGTAACAAGATCTACCATTCGGGGGGAATGGTAGTTGGGACTACTACAGTGAGATTTGATTACAAATCTCAGCAAGTTAACAAAAAACCTTCACACAGGTTAATGATGCATGCATGGCAGTAAAAGCATGAATGCATAATCAAAATAATAAATAATCATACCATAACTTGACATACAGCATAACATAACTGACATAACATAAACTAAAGCATGAACTGAACTTGACTTGCTTAAACTAAACTGGACTTAAACTGATACTTGACTTAACAAGAACTTGATCTGAAACTTGACTTAACATGAACTTAAACTGACTTCTTTATTTAATATGAACTTGGACTTGAATTTTGAAACTTAACTGGACATGAACTTGAACTTGAAGTAACACTTAACTTTGCATGAACTTGAACTAACTGCTTTATTTAACATGAACTTAGACTTGAATTTTGAAACTTAACATAACATGAACTTGAACTTAAACTTAAATTTTCATGAGCTTGAACTGACTTCTTTACTTATCATGAACATGATCTGAGACTTAACATGAACTTGAAATATATTCTTATCTCATGGAATTACCATGATGCTCTTGTCTCGTAGGGTTACCACGATAGCGTAGTCTTATCTTATGGAATTACCATGATATTCTTGTCTCGTGGGGTTACCACGATAGCGTAGTCTTATCTCATAGAATTACCATGATATTGTATTCTTATCTCATGGGGTTACCATGATTGAGTATTCTTATCTCATGGGGTTTCCATGATTGCGTATTCTTATCTCATGGGGTTACCATGATTTAACAATAACCATGAACTGAACAATAACTTAACTGTACGAAGATGTACATGAACGTAAGTCGAAAGACATGACTTACTTGACAGAAAATATGTAACAGTCAACATACTTAACATGACATGTTTGAAACAATGAATATTACATGACATGACATACATGTAATAGATGGCGTACTTAACTTAACATGACATACTTACTATGTGTAGCAATACGTGACAGAATATCTTGTGTAATAAATGAATAACTCATGACAGAATAATTCTTTGTAACAGATAAATATGTAATGACTTGGCATGACATATGTTATAACATACATACATACATTGTAGTTCCTTTACTTATCACTCATACACATTAAACTGCTAGTAAGTTAAAAGCTAACTTACCTCAATCTTCGCATTTTCTAGGCAAAAACTCAAGCACGATCGCGAGGAACTGAAAGTAATAATTTCTAAAAGTTAGGATTTAATTACTAATAATTAGAAATATGGAAAAAAAATTAACTTAGAGTAAAATTACCATTTTTACCCTCTACATGTGGGAAAATGACAATTTTACCCCTAACTTAAGGATTTTGCATCCTAACTCCAAAAATCACCAAAATTTACATACCTTATGTAAAGTTTGTCCTAAATTCAAATATCAACTCAGAAAAATTTGAAACTAAACACAACCATTAAAACTCTATAGGGCCGAAATTTTTCTTAGACTATTCCTTTGATTTTTGTTTCTAACTTGTATTGATCAACTTCTTGATCCACGACATATAAAGATGTGATCTTCAAATAAAAACATCACATGGCTTAAAAGGGTGTCCTAAAACAGATCCAAGCTTCAAATTCAAGATCACATGGTTAAAAATCAATCAAAACATAAATTTAGCCAAGAACATCATCACTTTGGCCTAACCGAATATCTCATTGCATAAAATTTCATATCTTCATAACTAACATCAAATATGGTCAAAACAACATTCTAACATTTATATAAGAGGCTTAGGATCCTCAAATAAAAATATCAAAGCCATTGGATTAGGATTAAACCATAAAAGATTTAAACTTTCTCAAAACAGAAACTGTTTTTCTTCTTCCAGTTTCTAGGTTTCTATATCTAAGAAACTATTTCGCCAAAACCTTTAATCATGCAACCAATCCTCAAAAAATAATCATATATACATGTTAACAGTACTCCATAAAAATTTCGGACTAAGATCTATCCATTACCTTGGTCAAAAACTCCAAACTACAACACACTCTCCAGTTTATCGCCCAGATTAATCTTTCTGGGGTTTGAACAACTTTTGATCAATCAAATGATTTCCAAATGGAACAAATAAGATATTCACGTAAACTAGACTTGAAAAGGAACAACATTTATGAAGGGAACCTTGTGATAAAACACTTAAAAAAGCTTCGAATAAGCCGCTCAACAGAGACCTGAAAAACTGCCCGAGAGAGTCTTTTGTGTTCTATCAAGGAAAAATGTAAAGGAGAGTTTATTTTCGTGGGAAGTGGACTGGAGAGACTCTAACATAGGTTATGGAAAGTGATAGGACTAAAAGAGAGCTTGAGTGTTGGCCTTTTCTTCCTCAAAAAAATCAGCCCAAGATCTTTTCTCAAGATGGAGTGTGAGAGTGAAAGAGTGAGGTGGCCCTTTAGATATTTGTCTTCAAAACCTTCTAGAATCTCTTTTGGAAGATCTATTGAGCCAAGCGGGGGTGAAAACTTAGCCAAGAAGCTATGTTAATCAGACCAAATTCGTCGGCCTTAATGGGCCTAAACCGAATGGGCCTCAATTTTGGGGTTTAAAGAGGGTTTGAGTTGCTATCAAGCCCAAATCCAATATCACTTGGCCCAATCAATTTTCCAAGGTTAACAAGGTTGGATAATGATGTTCTAACACAAATTGAATAACTAATAGCATGTGAAAGTAATTTAATCAAGCGATTAAACACAATGCTAGAAACTAATTCATTAAGGTTTTGGAGGTCAACTTAATGGTTTAGATAAAACCGTTTAGGACTTCGATTTCAACCATAATTTTGGGTTCTCAGTTGGATTCCAATCATATAGGATTTCACTAGGGTGGAAATCCTCATTGGTTTGGCACAATTTGATTGGTCGGATGGAATAAGGTTTTTGCTTAGGTGGCATGATCTCACACCTTGATTCCTTCAAATCCATCAAACGTTCCTCATGGTGCCAAGTGTCTAATACTATTCATTATGTGTGGTTAAGATCTTGCCAAGTGTCCAAATAAAACTTCTCTAATCTAATTTGGACATTCCACACAGTGATTTTGAAATACTGCAATTGGTGCGTCTATCGAGGTTACTATTCACTCTAGAAAAGTGAATCATAAACTTAGCACTAAAAATTCTTAAATATTCATATTAACCTATAGTGAAAATTGTTTACTGAAATTCAACCTCGAAGTGCCCCTAAAAATAATTTCATAGTTTTAAACAGACGTTTCATCCGAAAATATGAAAATAGACTTATTGCGCCATAAAATCTTAAATAATCAACTGAGTCTAAAGGCGCAGACCATAACTCATTCTAACACTTATAACTATTTCAAATAATTAGAATCGCACTTCTGGCATCATAGTGAGTGATAACACAGACTATGTTGACAGACTAAAACCTATGCAATTGGTCTATTCATGAAAACTTATGGATTTTTCACGAGATTTCTAAAGCCAATAGAAATTTCACCTTTAAATTTCTAGCGGGCTGTTACACATTGTCATTAATTTTATCAAGAATTTAGAAAGGTCAATCTCCTCGAGGATGAAGCTTAGTCCTTCTATGGGCTAGGAATCTTTCTTTGCGCATGTGAACCCAAACCCAATCTCCTGGTTTAAAGATGACATGCCTTCGCCCTTTATTGGCTTGGGAAGCAACCCTTTCATTCTTGTGGGCAATTTGAAGTCGTACCCTCTCATGAAGTGACTTCACCAGCTCCGCATTCTTTTGTCCATCTAAGCTACTCCTGCCATCAACAGATAAAGGCATCAAATCTAATGGAGTAAGTGGATTAAAACCATAAACAATTTCAAAAGGAGAATATGAAGTAGTAGTATGCAAGGCCTTATTATATGCAAACTCTATAAATGACAAACAATATTGGAGGACTAACCATGGCTTCTTTTAATCTGTCAAAAGCTGCTTGAGCCTTGTCAGACCACATAAAAGAATTTTTCCTGAGTAGAGCTGTTAGGAGTGCTACTATGGCACCATAATCCTGCACAAACTTCCGATAATAACCAATGAGACCCAAAAAACCCCTTAAGGCCTTCAAATTTTTGGGCAGTGGCCTACTTTGCATAGCTGCAATCTTGTGGGGGTCAGCCTTAACACCATTCTTAGAGATTAGGTGACCAAGATACTCCACCTCACTACAACCAAATACACACTTAGGTGGCTTTGCAAACAACTGATGAGACCTTAATGATTCTCTATTGACTTGTTGTAAATCAATATGTTGTCAAAGAAAACCAAAACAAACATTCTCAAATAAGGTCGACATATTTCATTCATCAATCCTTGGAATGTAGAAGGGGCATTGGTCAGCCCGAAAGGCATTACCAAAAACTCATAGTGACCCTTATGGGCCCTCAAAGCTATTTTGGGTATATGCCCTTCATGCATTTTGATTTGATGCTAACCAGAATGCAAATCCAATTTAGAAAATATTTCAGCCCCATAAAGTTCATCCAATAGCTCATCAATGTTAGGGGTATGATACTTATTTTTTTTTATCATGTCTTTATTGAGGGCACGGTAGTCCATACATATTCTCCAACTTCCATTTGACTTCCTAACCAGCAACACAGAGAAAGAATAGGGGCTTTGACTCCCTCTTACAATTCCACTTCGTAACATTTCAGCCACCAATCTTTCCACTTCTGCTTTTTGGTAATATGGATACCTGCAAGGTCGAACACAAGTTGGTTTTGACCCCTTCTGCAACACAATTTTATGATCATGACTCCTAGGTGCAGGTAGACCTTGAGGTTCTGCAAACACAGCTCCAAAATTCTTCACTATTTTTAACACAGCTGGTGAACTGGCCTCTCCCATTGTCCTCATTTCTCCTCCAATTAAATGCAACCAAACTCTTTTAATAGTTCCCTTTTGTAGCTTGGGAATATATTCATCTTTTTCTAAAGCCTCTTGGGGTGGTTGCAGCCTTTGTAATTTAAACTCATTGCCCCTGAAATTAAACTGCATGGTTAAATTAGTGAAATTCCATAAAATTGACCTGAGACCTCTTAACCAATCTACTCCCAACATCACATCACATCCTTCTAAAGTCAGCAAATAAAGATTAGCTTTAACCCTTAGATTCTGTAGTTGAATAGGAACTGCCCTACAGTAATCTTGGCGAGGAAAGCTATCTCCATTAGCCACTTTGACTGTCATTTGGCTTTCTCCCACTAGCAGTTTTGATTTCCTTGCTACATGTGGATCCATAAAGCTGTGTGTACTTCCTGTATCAATTAGAATTAAAATCTTGTGATGGTTAATAAAACCTGTTACTCTCATAATCTTAGGTGATATGGAACCTGCCATAGCATGCAATGATATGCCCAGCAGTTCCCCTATCTCTTTTTCCTCCTTAACAGATTCCTTCGATTGAATAATGGCCAACTTTCCTTCGCTTGTTTCGGCTTCCTCCTCTTCTTCCTCCTCTAACCATTCCAATAGAAAAAGATGGGGTCTGTTACACTTGTGCCTTAAATGGAATTTCTCATCACAGTAGTAAGAGAGTCCTTGTTCTCTTCATTCATGCATTTGGGTAGGGCTAATTCTTTTTATGGGAATGGTGGGTCTTCTGTTTGGGTTGTAGGCAATGGGGTAGTTTCTGTTTTTTGGTTTAGGTGGTGGGGGTAGTAACCTCATTAGAGGTGTAACACCCCGGTTTTTACGTGCTTTTTATTGAAGGGTTTTTTTTTATTTAATAGTTGTTTTTGAGCCGTTTAATTTAATTTAAACATGTTTAAAAGAGAGATTAGTTTAATGTGCTTTTATGATTTTAATTGGTGTTCTACGATTTAATTTCCTTTTATTTTAAAGTATGTTTATTACTGGAGTTTAATATTTTATTTTAATTAGTTTTGAGTTTATTTTGTTTTATTTAAATTACTGGTTTAAAAATAATGTTTTTGAGGATCAGTTGTGACTCAAAAGTGGTGAGGATTGGACCTCATTTCTTTTCCCCCATCTTTTCTTTTCCTCTTTCCTTTTTATCTTCCTTTTCTTTTCTTTTTCTTCTTTTTCTTTCTCTCCTCCCGTTCGGCCAGCCTTTCCCGCGCGACACCCTCTCTCTCTCCTCTCCCACGCACAACCGGCCTTCAGCCGCCAGGACCGCCTCCGGCCGGCCGTAGCCCTCACCGCTGGCACCACCGGCTTCCCCACCTGCCGGCGAGCTACCCCTCCAAATCTCAGCCCACGCTGCGCCGCCGTTAGCCTCCGAGAGCTGTGCGAAGCCGTAGGCTTCTCCTCGCCGTTCCGCCGCCGTCCGGCCACCATTGGCCACCAAATTTCTACCACTTCTTCACCGGCCCAATACCAAGCTTTTCCACCCAAACCCAGCCCCGA
>QEOT01003352.1:65530-98628 GCA_003123785.1 Pterocarya stenoptera | reverse complement strand
GATTGTATGTGAAAGAGATAGTTCGGTTGCATGGGATACCCAAGACCATTGTATTGGATCAGGACCTTAGGTTCACATCCCCTTTTTGGAAGAGCTTACAGGCGACAATGGCCACTAAGTTGAAGTTTAGCAACACTCATCACTCTCATACAAATGGCCAACCAGAGCACTATTCAAACACTTGAAGATATGCTGAGAGCCTGTGCTTTAGAATTTAAGGGTAGCTGGGAGAAATTGCGTACAACAACAATTTTCAAGCCTCTATTCAAATGGCACCTTATGAGACTTTCTAAGGGAGGAAGTGTAGATCACCGTCATTTTGGGATGAGGTTGGTGAAAGCAAGCTTATTAGGCCAGAAATAGTTCAAGAGATGAAGGATCAGGTCAGAGTCATAAGAGGCAGGATGGCAGCGGCTTAGAGTCATCAGAAGAGTTATACAAATACAAGGAGAAGAGACCTATCATTCGAAGAATGTGACTGGGTGTACCTCAAAGTCTCACCCATCAAGCGGTTTAGGAAGAAAGGGAAGCTTAGCCTAAGGTATTTCGGCTCTTTCTAGATAGTGGAGAAGGTTGGGCTTATCGCTTACAGGATCGCATTACCGAATTATTTTGGGGAGGTGCACGCCGTGTTCATGTATCCTCTTTGAAGACGAGTTTCGAATAGCAGAAGCCATGGCTGGTCGACCCCGGTAGCATCCAACTGCAGCCTAACCTCCTATTCCTCCAGCCTAACGTGTTTCATAAATCCCTTGTCCACCAATTCTTCTAGAAGCCACCACCTCCTATTTCTCCAATCCACGCTCCTCTTTCTTTGTTTCTCTCCCTCTTTCTCTGCACCCATGATAGCCTTGACCATGGAGAGGGCTTGCCGCTGCTTCCTACCACTAGTCACATTCTACGCTTGTGACGCTCGCGAAGCCAACACTGTCCCACACCCCCAATCGCAACCGCACCTGCGTTTGCCGAGACCCAACCCTCGGCCTATATATAGGCTGAGCCTTTCCTCCCCCAAATGATCCCTCAAGCATTCTCTCCTCCCCTCAAATTGAGTTCTAGCAACTCCCTCACCACCGGACCTAGTCCTCGTAGCCTTTAGGAGTATTTTTCCCCAGCGCCGCCGTGAGCCACCACTCCCAAATGTGTTCTAGTGGCGCTTGGTACTCCACTTTCCACTCCTGCCATCTTCCTCCCTTGGTTCCACCTGACCCATGATCTAAAAGCCTCCTTCTGGTTTGATAAGTGGTTGAGTAGTAGTCCCCTTGCTGAGATCAATAGCACGATCTATCAACCTGAGCTAAAGGTCCAAGATTGCTGGGTATCGGGGAGATGGGATGCCAACGTTCTGGAAGAGTTGGTTGGGGCAAGAAAAATGAATGAGATTCTGATGTCGAGTTCAAAGCAGAGAGTGGGGCCTACGTTTTCGTTTGGAAACCTTCTATTAATGGAAATTTCTCAACAGCCTCGACGTGAGAGGTAATAAGAGTTAAAAGGGTACAGTGGTCGTGGATGGAGTGGGTATGGTACAAACTACTTCCTAAGAGAGTGTCCCTCTATATGTGGAAAGCCTTGTTCCGTTGCCTGCCATTAGATGAGAGGGTGTGCAATCTGGGAATTTTGATAGTCTCAGGGTGCAATTATTGCGTTAATAAAATAGAGGAGACCATGAATCATGTTCTGAGCACAGGGTCAATTGCAAGTATGGTATGGAAGATAGTGGCGTCAGTGTTTGGGATTATGAACATGGATGCAGAGCCCTGGAGGGTGGAGATTGGCAGGTAGTTCAGAGTTGCAAAAAAATCTACACAGAAGGGAACGTTAATTGGTTTATTGCCTGCTATTATTTCTTGGAGACTTTGGCTTCGACGTTGTAAAGTGCGCATGGAAGATAAGCAAGAATCGAGAGAGGCGGTTTGGTTACCTGTGCGATGTTGGCTGGCAAAACTTGTAGATGGTGTGAAGGGTGCACTGCCCTATATAGATTAGAAAATATTGGAAGAGCTACAGGTGAACACAAACAAGCCGAAGGTTAAAATTCCTCGCAAAGTGAGCTGGGAAAAGCCTCCTGAAGGTTGGTTGAAGCTAAATGTTGATGGGTCTTGTACAGGGAATCCGAGTTCTTGTGGTGGTGGAGGTATCATTCGAGATTCAGCTGGTAATATGAAGGCCGCTTTCTCTAAAAAATTTGAACCGGGTACTAATAATGGAGCGGAGTTGAGGGCTATTATTAGTGGCGTTCGGCTTTGTAAAGAATTGGGATATCAGAATATTTGTATTGAAAGTGATTCGGAGTTGGTGGTGGGTTGGCTCATTTCTGGTGTTTGTACCATTTGGCACTTACGGGATTTTTGGGAACAATTAGAGGAGGAGGTAAACAGCCTTTGTGTCTCTATAAATCACCAATTTAGAGAAGGGAATTAGGTGGCAGATTTTCTGGCTCATCAAGGAAGGGGAGGCAACACGAAGAGATATCTTGCAGGTGATGAAATGCCTAGTAAAATGAGAGGACTTATTCGTATGGATAAGCTCAGAATTCCAAGTCTGCGGCTGTAATTAAAGTATTTATTCTGGGATTGGTTCAGTTTGATTTTGTTTGGGTATTATAGAGGTTTTGCTAGATTGGTTCATTTTCGTTTTAATAGTTTTGTTGCCTTGGAGGGTTGGTATAGGATATTTGTAAAGGCCTCGGGTTGTGATTTACATGGTCTTCCTCTGCCATTAGCGAGGGTTTTAATAAAAGTGGGAGGGGTCACTCGCGGACATGTGACCTTTTCTCTTTGATAAAAAAAAAAGAAAAAAAAGAAGAAGATGTAATTGGATTTTTTAAAGAGAAAATAAAATTAAAAACTAATGGGTCCATTGATAAGTATAAGGCTAGACTAGTAGCCAAAGAGTTTAGATAGTCCAAGGGCATTGATTTTTTTGATACATATGCCCCTGTAGCTAGGATTTCGTCAATTGGAACATTGAAATCTTCGGCCTCTATATTTAACCTTGAAATTAATCAAATGGATGTGAAAACAACATTCCTAAATAGTTATTTGGATGAAGAAGTATATATGGAGCAACGAGAGGGTTTCATTTTTACGGGTCATGAAACAAGATTTGTAAATTAGTCAAATCTTTATACGGTTTAAAACAAGCTCCAAACAATGGCATGTAAAATTTGATAATGTAGTTTTTTCTAATGTTTTTCATTTGAATGAATCAAACAAATGTATTTATTCTAAATTATGCAATAATCATTTTGTGATAGTATGCTTATATATAGATGATATGTTGATTTTCAATGATAATAGCTTATGCATTAAAGATACAAAATTTTTCCTATCATCTCACTTTCATATGAAACGTTTGGATGTTGCTAATACCGTACTTGGTATTGAAATATATAGATTTGGATGTCTTACAATGTTATGTAATAGCTAATGCATATGCTATATCACAAAGTCATTACATTGATAATGTTTTGAGTAAATTAAATCATTTACTTGAAAAAACATCTCGTTTTCCATATGACCCTGCTTTGAAGCTTGGACAAATAAATATCGATGTGTATCACAACTAGAATATTCTAGTGTTATTGGAAGTCTGATGTATGCAATGCATTGCACATGTCCAAACATCGCTTTTGTTGTGGACAAATTGAGTAGATACACAAGTTGTTCAGGTGTGGAACATTGGAATGTAATTTCCATTGTTTTGGGTTATTTAAAAGGAACTAAATCTTATGCTCTACATTATAGAGGATATCCATTTGCAATAGAGGGTTTTAGTGACGCTAACTGGAACTATGTGGATGATGGATCTAAATCCACAAGTGGGAGGGTGTTCACTCTTGGTGCCGCAGCCATCTCTTGGAGTTCCAAGAAACAAACTTCCATAACTCACTCAACTATGGAGTCTGAGTTAGTGGCTTTAGGACCTGCTGGAAAAGAGGTTGAATGGTTGAGAAACCTCTTAATAGACTTGCCAAAGTGGCCAACTCTGATGTCTTCTATGTCATTACATTGTGATAGTTAGGCCACATTGTCAAGAGTGTATAGCAAGTCATACAATGGAAAATAACATAACATTGTGAGACAATTGTTGCAAGAAGACATAATCATAGTAGACTATGTAAAGTCAAGTGCAAACACCACTTGAGATGGGTCTAAAACCTATGTAATGGGTCACTAAAAGATGGCAACCCAACTTAAACTTGGAATTCTAAGTTCTAGATTTAATGAGAAAAACAAAGTCTTAAATGGTAATAGCACTGAATGAGACCAATACTACAAAATTGTTATTTAGTGCTAGTCCTGTAGTGAAAAGGAAAGGTTGAGCATAACTCTTGGTGAGTTCGCATAAAAGGTGAGTACGCATCATGGTAAGTGATGGAATTATTTTTAGTTCAACCAAAATGATATGCTTTTTCATTTCTTCACAGTTATTAATAACTCTCAATGATAGTTATTTCAACACCTTTATGATAGAAACCATTTCTATTCAAATTTAAATGAAATAATACAACTGCTACTATTACATTTTTTCAACATTCTAAGATTATTGTTCAAAATTTACAATCTACACACTATATAAATAGTGTTGTATCCTGATGACAAAACTGTCAGATTCTCTTTTGCATAACTCAATTTCGTGAGTGGGAGGCAATTGATGATGAAATGGAGTATATAATGTAAATAAGACATGGATCCTTTTAGATTTTCCTTCCAGTTCCAAACTCATAGGATGTAAGTGGATTTTTAAGAGAAAATTAAAAACTGATAGATCCATTGATAAGTATAAGGCAAGACTAGTACCCAAAGGGTTTAGACAGTCCAAGGGCATTGATTATTTTGATACATATGCTCCTGTAGCTAGGGTTTCGTCAATTAGAACATTGATATCTTTGGCCTCTATATTTAACCTTGAAATTAATCAAATGGATGTGAAAACAGCATTCCTAAATGGTTATTTGGATGAAGAAGTATATATGGAGCAACCAGATGATTTCATTGTTCTGGGTCATGAAAACAAGGTTTGTAAATTAGTCAAATCTTTGTATGGTTTAAAACAAGCTTCCAAACAATGGCATGAAAGATTCGATAATTTAATGCTTTCTAATGGTTTTCGTTCGAATAAAGCAGACAAATGTATTTATTCTAAAGTATGCAATAATCATTTTTTGATAATATGCTTATATGTAGATGATATGATATTTTTCATTGATAATAGCTCATGCATTAGACATACAAACTTTTTCCTGCCATCTCACCTTGATATGAAAGATTTGGGTGTTGCTAATACCATACTTGGTATTAAAATATTTAGGAATGATAATGCATATTGTTGCGCCTGAACTTTCACTCAAAATAATGAGCCAAAAATTCAGAGCAGTTTTACCTGCAAGTATACATGTGTTGTAGTACCTAACAGGATCGAATCCACAGGGATTGATTTATATGATAAAGTGTGAGGCTCCCAAATTCCGGTTGGGATCTAACGGACATTTGAAGCGTCGAGACATACAACACAAGGTTACCTGCCCCCGTTCATGACATATAAGATGCAATGTTCCTAACATGCATTTAGCATTATGCAATATTTGCAGCGAAATTTTTTTTTCTTTTTTCTATAGCAGTACTATGCACCAAACTGAAATATCTCAAATACTTAAAATATATTTCATACATAATGACATACTAAACAACTGGGATCACAACACTAGTCCAAAATATTTGCGATCAAAAGAGTGTTGGAGATTGAACTCCACAAATACAAGTAGTAATCTGAGGTAACTACTGTATTATCATCTACGTCGCACCGTCACTTAGTCGACCATTTCCAGTTGGTCGATTTTCAGTTCTCCTTCAGATCATGTAAAAAGATCTACCATTCGGGGGGAATGGTAGTTGGGACTATCATAGTGAGATTTTATTACAAATCTCAGCAAGTTAACAAAAAACCTTCGCACAGGTTAATGATGCGTGCATGGCAGTAAAAGCATGAATGCATAATCAAAATCATAAATAATCATAGCATAACTTGACATACAGCATAACATAACTGACATAACTTAAACTAAAGCGTGAACTGAACTTGACTTGCTTAAACTGAACTGGACTTAAACTAAGTCTTGACTTGACAAGAACTTGATCTGAAACTTGACTTAACATGAATTTAGACTTGAATTCTGAAACTTAACTTAACATGAACTTGAACTTGAATTTTGACAATTAACTTCACATAAACTTGAACTTGAACTAAAACTTAACTTTGCATGACTTGAACTGACTTTTTTACTTAATATGAACTTGGACTTAAATTCTGAAACTTGGTTTAACATAAACTTGATCATAACGTAACGTGAAACATCACTTAAATGTGAAGTACATAAATTTGGAATCTTATTCAAGAAACTTAATCATTAAAGTGACCATACGGGTGCTACACAGGTCCCTTTAAGCTGTGTGTCCCTGCCGATTACTACATCACAACACAGGTATCTGTACCAGCTGTGAGTGCGTTAATACGTACTCCAAAGTTGTTGTGGCCCCACGTATTCTACGTCTCACAATTGTTGTGTCTCACGTAGTGTATGCTTCACAGTTGTTGTGGCCTCATACTTCATGCTTCACAGTTGTTATGACCCCATGAATTGTTTATGCCGCACTTGCTGTAGACACACGTAAAATAAAGTATGGCTCCATCGGCGTTAGTGCCTGATACGCTCCGGTGATGAGTTAGTTAGGCCTCATTGGCAACCTGTTGACTGTACTTCGTCAACTCAGAGAATTTCACACATATTTAGATACTCCAGCGTGAATAAAGGAGTTCCACTAGGATATTACCCCATCCTAGCGCTTAGGATCGTGATTGACATGACTGTTCTCTAAATACACAAACTGTATTTGAGACAAAACGTGACTGTAGCAAGAAAGGACAGAAGCCCTGACGTAACACGACATGACTTGAACGTAACTCAAAAAATATGACTTACTTGAAATAGAAACATTCGTAACATGACATAACATATAACAGGCAACACACTTAACATGGAATACTTGTACCATTGAATATTACATGACATAACATACATGTAACAGATGGTATACTTAACTTAACATGACATACTTGCAATGTATAACAATACGTGACAGAATATCTTATGTAACAGATGAATAACTCGTGACAAAATAAATTATGTGTAACAGATAATTATGTAATGACTTGGCATTACACATGTTATAACATACATACATACACTGANAGGCAACACACTTAACATGGAATACTTGTACCATTGAATATTACATGACATAACATACATGTAACAGATGGTATACTTAACTTAACATGACATACTTGCAATGTATAGCAATACGTGACAGAATATCTTATGTAACAGATGAATAACTCGTGACAAAATAAATTATGTGTAACAGATAATTATGTAATGACTTGGCATTACACATGTTATAACATACATACATACACTGTAGTTCCTTTACTTATCACTCATACACATTAAACTACTAGTAAGTTAAAAGCTAACTTACCTCGATCTTCGCTTTTTTAGATAAAATTCAAGCACGATCATGAGGAACTGAAAGTAGTGATTTCTAAAAGGTAGAACTTAATAACTAACAATTAGAAATATGAAAAAAAATCATCTTAGAGTAAAATTATCATTTTACCTTCTACATATGGGAAAATGACCATTTTACCCCTAACTTAAGGATTTTGCATCCTAACTCTAAAAATCACCAAAATTTACATAACTTATGTAAATTTTGTCCTAAACTCAAATATCTATTCAGATAAATTTAAAACTAAACAAAACTATTAAAATTCTATAGGGGCCGAAATTGTGAATTTTTTTTCTTCTAAGTTCAAAACTGATTTTTGTTTTAAACTTGTTTTGATCAATCCTTGATCCATGACTTATAAAAATATAATCTTCAAATAAAAAAATCACATGGTTTAAAAAGGTGTCCTAAAACAGATTCAAGCTTCAAACTAAAGATCACATGGTTAAAAATCAACCAAAACATAAATTTTGGCTAAGAACATCATCACTTTGGCCTAACCGAATATCTCCTTACATAAAATATTGTCAAAAAAATATTCTAAAATTTATATAAGAGGCTTAGTATGCTCAAATAAAAATATCAAAGCCATTGCATTAGGAATAAACCATAAAAGATTTAAATTTTCTCAAAACAGAAACTAGTTTTCCTCTTCTAGTTTCTAAGTTTCTAGATTTAAGAAAATATTTCACCAAAACTTTTAATAATGCAAACAATCCTCAACAAATAATCATATATACATGTTAACAGTACTCCATAAAAATTTCGGACCAAGATCTATTCATTAACTTGGTCAAAAACTCTAAACTACAACACAGTCTCCAGTTTACTGTCCAGATTAACCTTTCTGGGGTTTGAACAACTTTTGATCAATCAAATGATCTCAAAATGAAAAAAATAAGACATACACGTAAACTAGACTAAAAAAAGGAACAACTTTAATGAAGAAAATTTTGTGAGAAAACACTTACAAAAGTTTCAAATAAGGCATGCAACAAAGATCAGAAAAGCTGCCCTAGAGTGTCTTTTGTGTTTTATCAAAGAAAAGTGTAAATGAGGATTGTTTTTCATGGAAAGTGGATAGGAGAGACTCTTACATAAGATATGGAAAGTGATAGGACTGGAATAGAGTTTGAGTGTTGGCCTTTTCTTTCCATTACACTAAACAAAAATCAGCCCAAAATCTTTTTTCAAGGTGAAGTGTAAGAGTGAAAGAGTGAGGTGGCCCTTTAGATATTTTTCTTCAAAACCTTCTAGAATTTCTTTTGGAAAGATCTGGTCAGCCAAGTGGGGGTGCAAACTTAACCAAAAATCAATGCTAATGAGACCAAATTCGTGGGCCCTAATGGGCCTAAACCGAATGGGCCTACATTTTGGGGTTTTAAGAGAGTTTGGGTTTCTATCAAGCCCAAATGCAATATCACTTGGCGCAATCAATTTTTCAAGGTTAACAAGGTTGGATAATGATGTTCTAACATAAATTTGAAGGATTAATAGCATATGAAAGTAATTTAATTAAGCGATTAACACAATGCTAGAAACTGATTCATTTAGGTTTTGGAGGTTAACTTTATGGTTTGGATAAAACCGTTTAGAATTTTGGTTTCAATCATGCTTTTGGGTTTACATTTGGATTCCAACCATATAGAATTTAACTAGGGTGGAAATCCTCTTTGGTTTGGCACAATTCGATTGGTCGGATGTAATAGGATTTTTGCTTAGGTGGCATGATCTCACACCCTGATTCCTTCAAATCCATCAAACATTTCTCACGGTACCAAGTGTCTAATACTATTAACTATGTGTGGCTAAGATCCTGCCAAGTGTCCAAATAAAACTTTTCTAATCTAATTTGGACATTCCACACTGTGATTTTGAAACACTGCAATTGGTGCGTTTATCGAGATTACTATTCACTCCAGAAAAGTGAATCATAAACTTAGCACTAAAATTTTTTAAATATTCATATTAACCTACAGTGAAAATCGTTAACCGAAATTCAACCTTGAAGTGCCCCTAAAAATAATTTCATAGTTTCAAACAGACATTTCATTCGAAAATATAAAAATAGACTTATTGCGCCATAAAATCCTAAATAATCAACTGAGTCTAATGGCGCAGACCATAACGCATTTTGATACTTATAACTACCTCAAATAATTAGAATCACACTTCTGGCTTCATAGTGAGTGATAACACAGACTTGGTTGACAGACTAAAACCTATGCAATTGGTCGATTTGTGAAAACTTAGGGAGTTTTCACAAGATTTCTAAAGCCAATAGAAATTCCACACTTGAATTTTTAGCGGGCTGTACATGAAGAGAATAAAGTTAAACAATGAAAACAGATTATTAAAAGGAACGTGCAATCAAATAGTGGAGATTACTGAGATTAGGATTTTTAAAGTAACAAAATATAACTGAAATGATAAAATAAATTAATATAGAGAATGACTAAGGTTTCAAGGATCCGTCTAATAATTTAGAATATTGTTTCCAATAAATTTAGTTCAGTTAAATTAGAATAATGATTCCGTCTAACTAGTAAACTTAACAGTTAAGCCCAAGAAAACTAATCACCAAAGATTAAGTTTGAATAATTGATGGTAAAAAAATCACAAGTCCATTTAATTATCACAGAGATTTTTCAAGCATTCACTGTATTCAAAAATCACAATAAATCAAGATAAATATATAGATAATCAAAGTTTCTAGTAAGAAAACCTTTCAATTTATCAAACTCACAATATGAATTTTATTGTTGATCCAGAACAATATTTAAATCATTAGATTTCACCTATTAACCTTAGTATGAAAATTTAGCCAATTATGTTGATTACAAGAACCATGGAATTCAAGGATAAATTCTCCATATGAAACTAAAATAAAACACAGCACCAAATATTACAAAACAAGCTTAAAGAAATTAAATTAATTCTCAAATGAAATAAACTCAAATAAACTCTTCAAAGAAAAATGAACTGCGGAAGAGTAATAAAAATGAGCTGCGCTTCTCGTCTGCATGATAGCTCTTTATATAGGCTTTCATTTCGTTCATTTCCACCGACAAGCAGGTCCCATTTTCCTTTCCAAGTTTTCCTTTCCATGTTTTCCTCTCTGTTTTCCCGCATGAGTTTTTGTCCGTTGTTTTCTTTTCTTCTATTTCTTTCATGTGTTTCTCCTTCCCGTGCCTTTCTCTCTTTTCTATTTCCATTTTATTATTTCTGCTTTCCTCCATTACTAACTGAGAGAGATGGAGCCGAGAGATAGAGAGGAGGTTGCTGCCGTTGGAGTTTGTGCATGGCTGGTTCGAATGGTGCAGTTTGTACGCGCGCAGTGGACATGGAGGTTGAAGATGACCAAAAGGACATGTCATTTTTGTCTATTTACAACAGGACAAGTCGTTTAGTAGATGGCAGTTTTAATTCCAAATACAAACGACAAGTTGTTTAGAAGAACCTGTAAAACAGAAAAATTAAAATTAAAAATAATAAAATAAAATAAAATAAAAATAAAACTAGACTAAAATATTAAAAGTGTGTTGTGCATGTGAAGAAACATTATCAAATTAAATCACAAGTATTAAAATCAAGCATAAATTATGCTATTAATCAATTTAAATTACAACTTGGATTTATGCCTCTTAATCATTTTCCATCTAAAATCAATAATAAAATAATAAAACAATTAAAAATATATTGGTTTTAAATGTATAAAATATGCAATAATGTAACCCAATCACATATGTCATATCACAAAGTCATTACATTGATAAAGTTTTGAGTAAAAGTGTCATTTTCTCTTCAATACTATTGATTTTATTTTATTTCTACATATTTTTATTTATTTTCTTGGATTTGAAGGAATGAGAAGATTTAATGTAAAATGAGAGCATTTTGGGACAGAAGAAGAGACTACAAATCCAAACTGATAAGAGGCAGCGAGATCTAAAGAGACTCGATGAGATTTGGGCGAGGAGCCTTGTTCCATGGGCAACAAAGAGATTCCTCCCGCCCAAAGGCGAGAAGACTTACCTCTCGGTAAGCGAGGAAACTCTCGACCTGAAGGCGTGACCAGAAGGCACGAAGACTTGGCGACAAGGCTCTAGGCGGTTAGATTGGGCGACTAGTCTAACGACCAACTTAAAAGACTAACCTAAACGACATCATAGGCAACAACTTGAAAAGGCAAGAGAAGTCTTTCATCCTGGTTGGGAGTCTTTCCACTCGGTAGGTGAAGAAAGGGCTGTGTGGTCTTTGTGACCTCCACGCCTATTCATTTGTGACCTCCACGGCCGTTCATTTGTAACCTGCACGNGGTTGGGAGTCTTTCCACTCGGTAGGTGAAGAAAGGGCTGTGTGGTCTTTGTGACCTCCACGCCTATTCATTTGTGACCTCCACGGCCGTTCATTTGTAACCTGCAATCCAGTTATATTCAGCGCACATGGTATCTACTTCGTGGGATAATTCCTCTTGACCAGGATCAATCTACTGTTGACCACCAAATCTGAGTTCCGCAATCAATCTGTTGGCGACCAAATCCTCTCGAACTCCGCAATTCAAGTCGCATATCACTGAATCTTCCATTTTAAATAATTCTTATATTCTTGGGATAATTTCCTTTTATGTTAACATCTATCTTTAGAACCTATTTTCTAGATTTTTAGGCTAGATTGTAGCCGCATTTATTTTGTTTCCGGATTTGAGTTTTAACATCTATTTAATCCTGTTTTGTGGGATGAATAGGGGGTCTTTGGTTTTTTGAGTTTTTAGTTTTGAGTTTTAGAGAGTCTGAGTTTAGGTTTCGATAGTTCAAAATTTATTATTTGAGTTTCTTTCAAGGAGACAGATCTGGGAGAGAAGAGGCGAGAGCCGCATGCTTAATCAACTAACTCCAATGAAGAACACCAGCTTTATTCTTTTTCTTTTTAATTTCATTATGAACTAATTTTATTTTCTAGACCTTTGATGTAGCCTAGCATTGAACACACAGTTTATATTCTAAGTTATTTTATTTTTAATATTTCCATGATTGAGTGTTTATTCATTGTTCTTAATGCTTACAATTTTCTAGCTAACTATTGTTTGATCTTTTGGATTGCAATGAGACCGAGAGGTCATTGGTGATTAAAGCTCTAGGATTAAACACCATTAACTGAGCGAAAGCAAAGATGCTTTATCGCGACTAGTGTGATTTTCAAGCAAAATCCAAAGAACTTAATGAGTCTCCAATTAGTTAAATTCACATAGAGATATGGAGTTGTTAGTTGGAGATATTTTTAGTATTGTTCGAGAGAAAATATTGAATAGTTAAGGGATTTTTATCATCAACTTAGGATAATTGGGATTCTATAATAAAGAAGAATAAATTGTGTGGGATTTGCTAGGTGAAGTCAAATGCTTTAGATCTATTCTTATTATTTTTAAAATCTTAATTTTAATGTTCTTTTCTTTAGTTTAATTTAGATAAACCATTCTTCAAATTTCGGTTATTCAAATAGTAATTAATTTAGTCAATTTCAATACTCAATGGCATAATTATTCCATGTAGGTTCGATACCCGTTTTTTTTTTAAAACACTTTACTACTTGTTATGATTCTGTGCACTTGCATATATATTTTTATGTGAACAAGTTTTTGGCGCCGTTGCCGGGGAATAGTTATTTCTTATTGATATTGATACCAACTAGATTTTTACTACTTTGAATTTTATTTTATTAAAAAAAAGATTTAATTTGATCTCAGTTTGATCTTTTTCTTTTCAGGAATCAGAAGTGCATGCACCGATCTAAATCGTTAGAGCATACGCTTTTTGATCTCGAGATTGAAAGGACCTTACGTCGGATCAATAAAGAGAAAAAGAAAGAGGTCACTGCCTGTAAAGTTACTATGGCCGACCAGGAGCACAAGGCGTTAAGAGACTATGCGATGCCCTTGGTCAATGGGGCGATGTCCAGTATAAGGCGACCAGCTATACTAGTCAATAACTTCAAGATCAAGCCGGCCATCATTCAAATGATCCAACAAACCGTCCAGTTTGGGGGGCTATCACAAGAGGATCCTAATGTCCATATTGCTGATTTTCTAGAAAATTGTGATACTTTTAAACACAACGGAGTGACAGATGATGCAATTCGATTGAGACTTTTTCCTTATTCACTTAGGGAAAAAGCAAAAGCTTGGTTGAATGCTTTGTCGCCCATATCATCACCACCAGGGAGGAATTGGCACAAAAATTTTTAGCAAAGTATTTCCCTCCTACCAAGATAGCGAAATTAAAGAATGATATTACTACCTTCACCCAATTTAAGGGTGAATCATTGTATGCGGCGTGGGAGAGATACAAAGACATATTACGCAAGTGTCCACATCACGACCTCCCCGCTTGGCTTCAAGTACAAACATTCTACAATGGTTTGGGACCCACAAATCAACCTATGGTAAGATGAACGGAATCCTTATTCAAACATGTTCAATACCGGATGGAGAAATCACCCTAACGCTTCATGGAGGAATAACCAAGGGCCGGTTAGACCACCTCAACAGTTTCCACAGCAAGAGAAGAAGCCGGCACTTGAGGATATGTTCATGCAGTACATGCAAAAGACTAAATGGTGATCCAAAACAACTCGGCATCCATCCACAATCTTGAGGCTCAAATTGGTCAGCTCTCCAACATGCCTACCGAGAGAACAATAGGGACTTTATTGAGCAAAACTGTGACCAATCCAAAGGAGCATGTCAAAGCCATAGCATTGCGAAGTGGGCGGACATATGACCAGCCACAAACAGTAAGTACAAAGCGAGATGCAGAAGCTAAAAATCTGGAGACTGAGAAGAAGGAAACCAAGGACGAGGTGAAAGAAACCGATTGGAAGGCAACCGACCAGCAAGCTGAGAAGACTAAAGAGAATAAAGGGGCTGTAAAATCCAAGAAATCCAGGGAGTTTACTTCTGAAACTTATTCTCCTTCAATTTATGATCCACCAATTCATTTTCCACAAAGATTAAAGAAAAACAAAATTGATAATCAGTTCTCTAAATTTCTGAGTATATTTAAGAAATTTTTGAAGGATATATTGTCAAACAAGCGAAAGTTGGAGGAGCATGAGACTGTGATGCTGACCGAGGAGAGCAGTGCAATTTTACAAAAGAAGTTGTTGCCTAAGTTAAAAGATCGAGGAGTTTCACGATCCCTTACACTATAGGCAATTCCTATTTTGATAAAGCTTTATGTGACTTAGGGGCAAGTATTAATCTAATGCCTTTCTCTGTTTTCAAGAAACTGGGTCTTGGAGAAGTAAAGCCGACCACCATCTTTCTATAATTGGCGGAAAGATCTATCAAATACCCAAGAGGACTCATTGAGGACGTACTGGTGAAAGTTGATAAGTTCATCTTCCCCACTGATTTCATTGTACTTGATATGGAGGAGGACAAGGAGATCCCTTTGATACTGGGCTGACCTTTCTTGGCGACAGGGAGATTCGTTTTGAGGATCGGCGAGGAGCAAGTCACTTTTGATGTATTTAAATCTATGGAATCCCCTTCCGAGGTACATTCCTGTTTTTAAATAAGCGACCGAGACATGGTCAAGGTCGACGAGACTTATGGAGCTGAGTTTCCAAAACTACCACTTGAGGTATGTCTTACTTACTCTACATCTATTGAATCCAAAAATGAAAAGGTTAGGGAGTGTGAGAAATATTTGGAAGCTACACCATTCCTTTCTCCTACAATAAAACTGAAAGTGGAAGAGCTACACTCATCTCAGCCGACGCCACCCAAGCTTGAACTCAAGACACTTCCATCAAATTTAAGGTACGCTTTCTTGGGCCAAGACTCTACTTTTCCAGTTAGTATTAACAGTTCATTGAGTGATTTAGAAGAAGAGAAGTTATTGAGAGTCTTGCATAAGCACAAAATGGCTTTGTGTTGGACTATCTCGGACATCAAAGGAATTAGTCCTTCAATTTGCATGCACAAGATTTTGATGAAAGATAATTTTAAACCGATCGTCTAATTCCAGAAGAGATTGAATCAATCAATGCAAGAAGTGGTGCATAAAGAGGTATTGAAGTTTTTAGATGCTGTGATCATTTATCCAATCTCAGATAGTGCATGGGTAAGTCCAGTGCAAGTCGTCCCAAAGAAAGGAGGGATAATTGTAAAAAATGACAACAATGAACTCATACCGATGAGGACGGTCACGGGATGGCGAGTATGCATAGACTATCGAAGACTGAATGATGCAACATGGAAAGACCATTTTCCCTTACCGTTTATTGATCAAATGCAAGAAAGACTTGCTGGCCACGCCTACTACAATTCTCTAGATGAATATTCTAGGTACAATCAAATAGTCATTGCACCTGAGGATCAAGAGAATACCACTTTCACCTGTCCTTACGGCACTTTTGCATATAGGCGCATGCCTTTTGGTCTTTGTAATGCGCCAACCACTTTTCAAATATGCATGATGTCCATTTTCTCGGACATGGTGGAAAAATTTTTAGAGGTCTTCATGGATGCCTTCTCGATGTTTGGTCACTCTGTTAATAACTGCTTATATAATTTATCTTTGGTTTTACAGAGATGCAAGGAGACAAATCTTGTTTTAAATTCAAAAAAAATGTCAATTCATGGTTGAGGAGGAAATAGTGCTCGACCACCGCATTTCCTTCAAGGGAATTGAGGTCGACCGAGCAAAAATAGAAATTATTAACAAACTCCCACCACAAACCAATGTGAAAGGCGTGAGGAGCTTCTTGGGTCACACCGGGTTCTATCATCGGTTTATCAAGAATTTTTTCCAAATTACTAAACCTCTCTGCACTCTATTGATTAAATATACTCGGTTTGATTTTTCTGCTTAATGCTTGCATGCTTTAAAAACATTGAAAAAGAAATTAATTTCAATACATATCATTGTATCACCGGATTGGAATTTACCTTTTGAATTAATGTGTGATGCTAGCGATTATGATATAGGAGCTATTTTGGGGCGGGGCTATACAAGTTGTTCCTTGGTATGCCGACGTGGTAAATTATTTGGTGTCCAAAATTCTCCTGACCAAGATGACATATCAACAAAAGAAGAAGTTCTTCTCCAATTTGAAATACTATTTTTGGGAGGAACCTTTTCTATACCGGCACTGCGTGAATTAGATAATCAGAAGATGTGTGCCCAAGGAAGAGATGGAGAGCATACTCAGACATTGCCACTCTTTGGAAGCGGGCGGCCACTTTGGTCGAGCAAAAACAGCAGCAAAAGTTTTACAATGCGGCTTTTATTGGCCAACTATTTTTAAAGACTCTTTTAATTTTGTTACTTTATGTGATTATTGTCAAAAGGTTGGCAACATTTCTAGGAAGCAAGTGCCTGGGATTGGATTCGTATTTCGATTCCTAAGCATCAATGGATGAATTGGATTTGGCACTTAGCTTTGCCAAAGAAATTCTCAATTGTTCTATGGAAGGCTATGACCAATAGCCTGAGTGTGGATGAGCGGATTAGGCGCATTGGAATCCCGATAGTCTCTAAATCTGAATGTTGTCCTCTAGGTTGTTTCGAAGACCTGAATCATGTCCTATACAGTGGAAAGGTTGCTGCTAGATTTTGGCAAATGTGCTTTAGTTTCTTGGGAGTTCCCTATGTGGCAAATCGGTCTTGGTTGGCAACTGTTAAAGCTTGGTTTCGAAGAACAAAGAAGTCTTCAAAGGTTGGTAATTTGATTGGTGTGGTTCCATGTATTTTAATATGGAATCTTTGGATGTTGAGGTGTTTGGCACGTATAGAGGGACACAAGGATTGTTTTAATGTTTTGTGGAGGAAGGTTAAATACTGGCTCCATTGGGTTGGTTTGAGGCTTAGGCAATCAGGAAATTTGCATCAACGTGACCAAGCAATTTTAAAGGATTTAAATCTGCCAACTGTAATTCATTCACAAAGAAATTTTATTGCAGTATCTTGGAAGAAGCCAGAGTTAGGTTGGTTCAAATTAAATACAGATGGTAGCAGCTTGGAGAATCTGGGAGAGTCGGGTGCTGGGGGGCTGCTTCGAAATCATGAGGGAAATCTTGTCTTTGTCTATTCTGAATATATTGGCCTTGGCTCAAATAATAAAGCTCAGTTGTTGGGGGTTATAATTGGATTGCGCAGATGCAAGGTTATGGGATTGGTGAATATTGTTGTATAATTAGACTCGTCTTTTTTTAAAAAATAAAAAATTAATTAGACTCGTCTTTGGTTATGAATTGGCTGGAGAAAGGCAGATGTCAGGTTTGGTACCTGGAGGATTTTTGGGAGGAGATACTCTTGCTCATTAGAGGCCTTAATATTTGGTTTAAACATGTGTTTAGAGAGGGAAATAAAGCTGCGGACTGGCTTGCTAAAGGTGGCAGTACTAGGATTATGCAAGAGTATATGTCGGCTAACATCCCAAGGGAACTCAAAGGGATTTTATGCTTGGATAAATGTGGATTGTTGTGCTTAAGAAAGGAGGTAAATTGTGGTCATCTAGGTTGGAGGCATTTATGTAACAGGCAGGGTTCCGTTTTGGAGGCGGTAAGCGTATTTCGTTTACGTTGGAGTCATCTGGACTTTTTACTTTTACGTTGGAGCAGGCAGCGTATACGGTTTTCGTTTTGGCTTGGTCATTCGTTATTCTTTGTATAGAACTCTTTAATAATTGTCCTGGTTTACTAGTGTTGGGTTTCGGTTTTCCTTTAAGTTTTGGTCATTGACACATGGGATGGTTTTCTTTGCATATATGTAAATCCTGTAGGTCTTGGATGTTGCCATGGTATTCCTCCGCCATAAGTGAGGTTTTTTTTCCTAATAAAAGTGGGTCGGGGTCACTCTTGGACATGGACCTCGTGTCTTTATAAATAATAATAATAATAATAAATATTTCAAGGAAACATGAGATGCCTTTAAATAATATTTAAGTGATTGAATTATTTGATATTTGGGGTATAGATTTCATGGGTCCTTTTTCCATCCTCATATTTTAATAAATTTATTTTGGTGGCTGTAGATTATGTCTCCAAATCGGTGGAAGTGGTCGCCTTGCCAAGCAATGATGCGAGGGTCGTGGTGAATTTCTTGCGGAATAACATCTTTTCCCGATTTGGCACTCCGAGGGCCATAATCAGTGATGGCGGAAAACATTTTTGCAATCGCCAATTTGAAGCGCTACTGACTAAGTATGGAGTTACCCATCACGTGGCGACACCAAACCATCCTCAAACGAGCGGCCAGATTGAGGTGTTTAATCGAGAGCTGAAGAGCATACTGGAGAAGACCTTGAGTGTCTCTCTGATAGACTGGGCGAGAAGGTTAGATGATGCGCTATGGGCCTATCGGACAACATTCAAAACATCGATCGGGATGTCACCTTATCGGCTTGTTTATGGAAAAGCCTGCTATCTACCTGTGGAGCTAGAACACAGAGCCTATTGGGCGACGAGGACACTAAATTTTGATTTACAAGCAGTTAGCGAGAAGATAATACTGCAGATTAACAAGATGGATGAGTTCCGCAATGATGCTTATGAGAATGCTTGGATTTACAAAGATAAAACTAAAAGATGGCATGATAAGCATATTTTGAGAAGGGAATTCGAAGTCGGGCAGGAAGTTCTATTATTTAACTCAAGACTTTGACTCTTCCCCAGAAAGCTGTGCTCTTGGTGGTCGGGACCGTTTGTGGTGACCCGTGTTTTTCCCTATGGGGCTGTTGAAGTCCATCACGAGATAGAGATTAAAACTCTATATGGATGGAGACTTTAACTCAGAAAAGGGTTCCCTCGATCTCGCCAATAATAAATGATGAGAGGACAATGTTTAGTTATAGACTTTAAATGAAGTGCTTTTGGGAGGCAACCTGAGTTTTTTATTTATTTATTTTATTAATTTTTATTTTTGCTTAATATTATTATTTTTCTTTTATTTTGCAGGAATGAAGAGGCGAGGAGATCTCCAAGAAGTACACAGCTGTGTCTTCAAGGAAAATATTCAAATGACAGAACTGGACAAAATCAGGAGAGCATCTCTTACCTTCTCTCGTTTTCTGCTTTAGTTTCTCTTCCTTTTTCCCATTGAGAACAATGTGATGTTTAAGTTTGGAGGGAAATGATATTATTTAAAAAAAGGAAAATAATAATAATAAATGATGATAAAAACAGTATGGCTTGATGAATAAAAAGCCTATGATAAGAATATGATTGAAATTGATTATAATTTTTAGGAAAAATTCTCATTGCTTAAGTCTAGTTGTTAATTTTTTACTTGATCTTACTTAATTTAATATTTTCTATGTTCAATGAATGCTTCTTATGATCATTAATTGTTTTGAGTACCTAGAGAAATTTTATGTGAATTTATATGATCTCAACGTACTCTAGAACTTGTTTGATTCACTCGAGATGAAATACTAGACAAAATATTACTGGGAAAATGATTAAGGCAATCTTTGGACCAATTGAGCCTTTCAAGCTTACCTATTTATTATCTTTATCTCTAGTCGCCCTTTGAGCTTTATTGAAATATATTTTGGCCTTATATTTTTCTTTCTTGTAAACCTCATATTCCCTACCCTATTTGAGCTTAAACACTGATTTACCTTTCAAGAGAATTAGGTTTACACAAAGTAACAAACTCACAAGAGCAAGAGAGGTAGAAGGTCTACAAGTAAAGTTATTATAGCAATAGTATGAAATCATAAGTTTGGGGGTGTGAAAAGTCAACTCATCTACTGTGTGGCCAACGAGAGTCATCCAAAAATGCAGTCGACATAGTATGGAATATTTCCACGAAAAATTTCCACGAAAAAAAAGAAAAAAGAAAAAAAAAAGAGGATGTCTGACCTACCAAATAGAGTGGTAACGAGAGAGATACTTTGAAAGTACAATAAAGATATGTATGTTAAAAGATTTACAATGATTGAGAAGAGATGTTTTGTGAGAATGCTCTATTTATTCTATTAGTGTTCAAACTTAGGATTTCTTGCTTTGTTTGAGTCCTACCTTTTCTTTGTAGCCCTCACCCTAGCTTACATTACAAGCTTAATAAAGACCTATTGATCCTTGGTGATAGTTTCTGTTTTACATTTGTGGAGAGTGATTTGAAAAGCAAGCCTATGGAGTTTTTAGAGATCCATTATTTATTTACTTGTTTGCATAAAACTATCTAGGGAGCTAATGATGAAGTGAGAATGATGGGTATACATGAATGTGGGGATGGATAATGCAGTGGAATTGAGTTTTGAATTAACTTTTGGACTTGATTGATCTTGAATGATTCCCTTGAATTATAGATAATCTTTGAGGCAATAAATTTTGTGAATCAAACCAATGCTTATTTTAATTATCTTTTCTTTTCTTCTTTGCTCGAGGGCAAGCAAAGCTTAAGTTTTAGGGTATTTGATAAGTGTTATTTTTATGTAATTTTTATCACTCTTTTATTTATGAAAAGTGCCATTTTCCCTTCAATATTGTTGACTTTATTTTATTTCTACATATTTTTATTTATTTTCTTGGATTTGAAGGAATGAAAATATTTAGTGCAAAATGAGAGCATTTTGGTACAAAAGAAGATGCTACAGATCTAGACTGATGAGAGGTAACGAGATCTGAAGAGGGCCGATGAGATTTGGGCAAGGAGCCTTATCCAGTGGGCTGCAAAGAGATTCTTCTCTCCCAAAGGCAAGAAGACTTACCTCTAGGTAGGCGAGGAAACTCACGACTAGAAGACGCAACCAGAAGGTGCGAAGACTTGGCGACAAGGCTCTAGACAGTTAGATTGGGCGACTAGTCTAACGACCAACTTAAAAGACCAACCTAAACAACATCGTGGGCAACAAATAGAAAAGGCGAGATGAGTCTTTCATCTCGGTCAGGAGTCTTTCTACTAGATAGGCGAGGAGAGGGTTGTGTGGTCTTTGTGACCTCCACGCCCGTTCATTTGTGACCTCTACAGGCGTTCATTTGTGACCTCCATGCCAGTTATATTCAGCGCACATGACATCTACCCGATGGGATAATTCCTCCCAACCTATCTTGTGGACTCTCAAGTTTGGAAGGAATTTGACCTGGAACACCCATGGTTTGCTGAAGAACCTCATAATGTTCGACTTGAGTTAGTAACAAGTGGATTTAATCCATTTGGAAACATGAGTACTAGACATAGTACTTGGCCATTTGTACTTATACCGTACAATCTACCACCATGGAAGTGTATGAAAGATCCATATTTCATGATGAGTTTGCTCATTCCAGGTTCGAGATCACTGAGAAATGATATAGACATACACTTACAGCCACTGATAGTAGAATTAAAAGATTTATGGGAGAATGGGGTCTTAACATTTGATTCATCAGCAGACAAGTCGTTCAAGATGCATGCTGCAGTGTTATGGACAATAAATGATTTTCCCGCTTACGGAAACTTGTCAGGTTTGAGCACTAAGGGGAAATTGGCATGTCCGAGTTGTAACAAACATACTCAATCTAAATGGTTTATGTATGGGAGAAAACTATGCTTCATGGGTCATCGTCGATTTTACCTGGTGACCATAGATGGCGTGGAAATGGTAGGATGTTTGATGGCACTATTGAATGGGGGCACCCTCCACCATTCTTGTCTGGTGAAGATGTTATTGCACAGTTTGTGGATGTCGGAAGTATTGATTTTGGTAAAAAATAACGGAAGAGAAAATGAAGTGCGAATGAGTTGAATTGGACAAAGAAGAGTATATTTTTTAAACTCCCCTACTGGTCAATGTTAAAATTGTGGTATAGTCTCGATGTTATGTATATTGAGAAAAATATATGTGAGTCCGTGTTAGGAACATTGATGTCAATTGAAGGTAAAACGAAGGATAATATAAACTCACAAAAAGATCTAAAGTGGTTGTGAGTGGTTGCAGAAGATTAAATTACCAGACGGATATGCTTCGAATCTAACAAAGTGTGTGCGAACAAATGATTGTAAAATTACTGGACTAAAAAGCCATGATTGTCATGTATTTTTACAACGTATCTTGCCTGTTGGTATCTGAGGGTTCTTGATGAGAGATGTGTAGGTTGTGTTAATTGAACTTAGTGCAATTTTTAAAAATTTATGTGCTAGAAAGTTAAATGTAGAAGTTTTGGATCGTATAGAATGAGAAATTGCTATAATATTGTGTAAGTTGGAGAGTATTTACCCACCGTTATTCTTCGAAATTATGGTTCACTTAACCGTTCATTTGCCACTTGAGGCTCGACTTGCTGGACCAGTTGAGTATAGATGGATGTATCCCATTGAATGGTTTCTTGGAAAGTTGAAACGCAAAGTAGGTAACAAGGCCCACCCAGAAGGATCAATTGTAGAAACATATATTGATGATGAGTGGTATACATTCTGTTCCAAATACTTCCACGGCATTGACACAAGGTTTGATCGGCCGGAAATAAACTTTGATGTTGACCAAGCAAGACAACGGAATGGGTTTTCTGTATTTTCCCAACAAGTATGTCCACTTGGTGCTAAGCGTGGTTATGATTTGTGGATGGGAGTTCGAGAAAACTCAGTGGTATGTGTTAAACAATTGTCCTGAGATAGAGAGCCACTTGAAGTAAGTTCAAATTAATTATTAATTATTCATTGAATTTACTTATTAAACAATTATACGAATATACTTATTGTTGGCAATGTTTAATTTCAGTGATTATATTAACGTGCTCAAAAAATTGAGAGTAAATGATATAGACCAGAGATATGAACATGAGTTCCTAGAGTGATTCGAACAATGGGGTAATGACATTAATACAGATGCGATTTTGCACTAACTTAAAAAATAAATTGAATTGTCAACGGTTGAATGTTTATGCTTTATTTAATATGTAGGTTGTACAAATACATGCGAGTAATTCAAACGCTATATCAGACAAACTATATGCACTGGCGCGTGGCCCCTAGAGACGCGCTGCTCGATATTCTACATGTATTTCTCGAGGAAATAGGTATCACACAATTGATCGAGAACTTTATAGGAAAACACAAAATAGTGGTGTCCTTGTTGAAGGGAATCATGATAGAGACAACGTTGATTTCTATAAAATTATCATAGATATAATTGGAATGAGATATGTGGGGGAGCTTGTCGTTTATACATAAAAAAAATGGTATAAAGATGATCCTTTTAGTTTGGCTTCCCAAGCATCTCAAGTATTATATTTGGAGGATCCTGAGTTAGGAAATCAATGACAAGTAGTACAAAAGTTTTCTCCTAGAAATATTTATGACGTTATCCCTGAGGCGGAGGGACAAGATGAAGAAGAAGATGATTCATCTACAGATGATGATGATGAGAGTGAATCTACAGATGAAACTGATATAGATGATTGACCGGTTTTGTGTTCACATTATACAGTATCTCGCAATTATGCCACCAAAGAGGAAGGAAGTTCGCATCCATCTCCACCTGTTCCTAGCTCTCCGTCTAACTCACCATTAGAGATTGACTCTACGGAACAAGATAAATAGCTAATATTTATTTTTTCAATTAAAATAATTGATAATTGATATGAGGTAAATAACTAAATATTATTTATAGAGATCACAGTACAATCTCATCACGAACGAGGCACTGCTAGAGGTGTGACGTTGGAGAAATATTATAAGTGGGTAAGATTAAGGTTAACATTCCTGACGAACATACCAGAGGCAAGGGACAACAAGCAAGTTGGCTTGCATCGCATGTGGATACTCCTACATTGACTTATGCACCTTTGGCTACGAGTTCATGGCATAAAGTCCCGCAAGATGTGAAAGAGTTTATAAAAAAGCATTGTTTGATACGTAATATTTAAATAATAAATTTATATTTATATTATTTAATATTCTAAATGATAATATCTTTATGTATATACTTTTTCAAAGATGACTTCGAACTAAATTTTGATCGGAGAGAGGAGCGTAAGACTATCGATGAGCTGATGTGTAATATATTCCACAAGTATAAGGTGATGTGTCATGAGCATTACAAGAAGTACGACAACAAGGAAGATGCACGCCAGCATCATTTTCAGGATGTCCAACCTAACGACTTGGAAAAACTTTACGACATGTTTGAGGATCCATCATATAAGGTAAATTAAATGAATTCTTTATGTGTCCTATTTGTAATTTTCACTTACTAATTTTTACAACTTCTATGTAAGAGAGAAGTTTTATAAACAAAACAAATAGATCAAAGTTGAAGATTTATCATCATACAGGCTCAAGATCTTTCAATCGCCTTTCTCTGAAATTGGTAATGTACTTTTTTTTTTTTTATTCTATATAGTTTGTTTTTAATATTGACTTTATATCTTAACAATGTCTCTTATAGAAAGAGTCAGACACCAATTATGATTTGAAAAAATTATATGCTGCATCACATACTAATAGTAATAGAGAGTGGACTTATTCCGATGCTCGTGAGAATTATGTAAGTATTATAATTTGTTTTTATTAAACATAGATAAATTTTATATGTCAATACTAATTTTATATGTTGTGTGTAGGATAAAATAGTTGTCCTCCGTGCTGAATGCATCAGATCAGAATTCATCAACAAGTGATGTTGAAATTTTTACACAAGTTCTGGGTCAACGTTCATGATATTTGAGGGGATTGGGTCGCTGTGTAAAGCCTTCACGCTCTTTATCAACGTCAAGTACTACTGCCATTAAGTTAGAGAATGCGAATTCTAGGATCGAAGAATTGATTGCAAAACAGCATGAGTTAGAGGCTCAATTGATGAAACAAACAAACATGAAGATGTGCATAAAATAGCAAGAAGATCAACAAAAACAGATGCAACTCCAAATGCAAACGCTTCTGCAATAATTCAAGCCACCAAGCAATTGATTTTCGTGTTTTGCATAAATTTTAGGATTTATAAAATTATGTACTGATAATATTATTAGTATTATTACTATTTTATTTATTTATGTATGACTTATTAGATTAGTTTTATTTATATTAAACAATTTGTAATGTATTTTTAAAATATAAATATCTATTTGGTTTTAAATTAGTATTTTCCATGAAAATACTAATCGTTCGAACGATTATCAAACGTTCGAACAAATATATATTGGACACAACTGTTTGAACTTCACAAGTTAGAGTTTGAATGGTAAAAAAACGTTGCCCCCCATTCGAACAAACAACTCACTGTTTCCGTCCCAAACACGTTCAAACGGCTTAATCAATTATAAAAATTAAGATAATTTACATTCGATCATCAATTTGTTTGTTCAAACATTTCTTCATGTGTATTTGGTCAAATGGACTGGTATCGATTGACCGGCCATGAAGTACCCGTTCGAACATTTTTTGAAAGTTCGAAAGACTTACTTTCGTCCCAAAATACCTTTTGGGATAGTTATATTGGGATGACCTCAAGATTTTTTTTTCGCCCCAAAATATAAATCCAGTCTTTTGGGATGAAAATTTTCATCCCAAAAGACCTTATTTGTTGTAGTGGTTATACCAATGCTCTGCTTACCCTGCCAAGGATAGTCTGGTCATGCTATCTTTGAGTAGTTGTATTTAAGCTTCGTTTACTTTCGCAGATGAGGTGAAATAAGATGAGTTGAGATAAAAGTTAAAAGTTTAATAAAATATTGTTAGAATATTTTTTTAATATTATTATTTGTGAGTAGTAGTAAAATAGTTTATACTAGTAGTGAAATAATTATGAATAGTAGTAAACTATTTGTGAATAAGTGTGATGTAGTCTGAGCAGGTCTAAGAACAGTTGTGTTCCTAAAAACAACCTAAATTAACAAGATTTTCAAATCTTAACACAACCCATTTAAATAATAGATATTTTCGTATCACCCGTTTTGATCTGTTTGGTAATTAATTTGAAATGGATTAGCATGACACGACTCATTTCAATCCGTTTCATGTAAATGAGTTGAACTAACTCGCATAACCTATTTGATATGATTAACACAATTTCATATAAAAGTTAAAACATTTATTTATTAATAGTCACAATATCTAAAAAATACAATAAGACTACATAATAATAAAAAATATCAACATTCTTCGTATTTTACCCTATAATAAAACCAATATTACAATCCCAATAATAGCAAATATGAGCATAAGTTGAAAATTACAATTCCAACAATAAAAATATGAACATATTAAGAAATACCAATATTAGAACTCAACAATAATAAAATTGTAGTTTTGTAATAAAATTTAAATGAGTTATTACGGGTTGATTTCAGATTAAATAGATTGATCCATTATTAAGCCGTTTATTAATCGTGTTTTAACGGATCAATCCGTTTTGAGCCGAACCAATTTATATCAAGTCCAAACACCCTAATTTCATATCGTATTTGTATTGAATTAATGATCATGTCATATATATATATATATATTACCACCCTTAATGAAACATCAAATCATCTGATATTATGTACGGTTAGAATTTAAAAGTTTTTTTAAAATGCATAATCAACATGCCATATCAGCCTGAGCGGTAAAAATATTAAAAAATTATAAATAAAGTAAGAAAAATAGAAATAAAAACTAGAAATAAAATAAAGTTGCAATATTCATGGTGATCGATCAATGATGTCATTTGTTTTCTGAAAAACTGGAATTATTGTAAACTAAGTGCATGAATCTTGGCCTAGTAACGGCCATCTACATGCATCTAGAAGAAGCTGTCCCCACGAGTGCATGCGTGTAGCATGCCTCCATTTATAATAGTCTCAAATTGCAGCATGGATGCCGACACGAGGAATTCATATTTTTTTGGATTCTGAATTCTCCATGTATAATAGTCTCAAATTGCAGCGCGCATCGATGCCGACAGGAATTCATATTTTTTTCAATTATTTTTCGGCAAAAAGATTCATGAGAAACACATGATGCATGCACAGACTCATGTTGGGGAAAACAAAGACAACCGGGCTAATGATGGTTTGGAATAAAGCATCGAACTTCTTTATTATAGATCATGAGGTGATCTTTCATTGACAGAAATTGTGTCCATTGATTATTGAGGTAATCTTGAAAAGCAAATCTCAGTTTGCGGGGTGATTTATGTCCCTTCATCTCCTTTCTATTTTGACCATGCCGGCCAGCCATCTGAACTGGAAATTAGAAACTCTCAATTTGCGGCTGATTTGTTTCGGCATCTCCAACACATCTTAGAGCACTGACAATGGCTTCTCTATTTTTATCTTCATCTTCAAATTTGAAGAATCTATCTTTAAAAAGGTTTGCATTGGTTTCTTCATCTTTATATTTTTATATAACTATAAACAGTCATTCTTCAAATATAAAGAAGCACTGTTCATTCTTTAAACATTATTTTACTATTTTTTTCTCTCTCATACACATTAAAATTAACTTTATAAAATTTATATTAAAATAATTTTGATACATAAAATTTGTATTAAGTTGATAATACAAAGTCAAACATACGCATGTAACCACTTACGGGAAAATATGGATTCCATGCATATACATGACCAGTTCAGCCATGGGATTACATCCAAAAAATTCGGCTTGACGCCCCGATAAATTTTGCATCAGATAAGCATTATAACGAGATTCTATATATATACCAGGTAACCCTCAATAGAGGGGAGGGCTCTCTCTGGATTTTTCTTTGATTATTAACTCATTTCAAAGCTCTAAACTGACTTAAGCATCGGAGTGTTCCCAAGCGAACTAGGCCGACTTCTCTTTGATCCTTGCGCAGGTTGATGGTGCAGATTGGAAGTGAGACAAGTCATCTACATTGGCGTCGTCTATAGGATTCGTTGTACTCTCTTTACGTGGTTCTCACATGCCAACTGTAACCCGTTCAGTAGCAAGTCGAGTAATGGATCCGTCTATCGAGGCACGATTGGCAGCAGCCAAGGAAAAGTTGAAGCAAGCATTGGAAGCAATGGAGGCCTTGAAGAAGGAGAATGATGACCTACGACGGAGAAATGCTGAATCTAGCAATACCGCCGTACCCGCTCATAGTGAACAAGGAGAAGGAAAAGAACCATCCAATATGGAGCTGAACCTGGGACGAACGGAGAAAGAGAAGATGCACGACGAGTTGAAAGAGCTGGCAGAGAAATATGAAGAAATGGCAAAGAAGATAGGAGGATCTTCCTCGGTTGAATGCCTGCTCGGTAAAACAGATCTGCCGTATAGCGAACAAATTATGGTCGTGCCCCTCCAGCCAAAATTCAAGGTGCCCTAGGTAGACTTGTACGATGGATCCAAAGATCCAGTGGACCATCTGGAGAACTTCAAAGCCCATATAACACTCCACGGCTTTCCCGGCAAGATAGCATGCCGGGCTTTTCCATTAACTTTAAAAGGGACGGTAAGAGGGTGGTTCGGAACTCTCTAGCCAAGATCGATAAACAGTTCGAAGAACTGGCTAAGCAATTCTTGACACAGTTCATGCCCAACAGAAGGTGTAGGCGTCTAGCCGCCTATCTGCTAACAGTTAAACATGGAGAAGATGAAGACCTGAAGACCTACCTTACACGTTTTAACAAAGAACGTTTGACAACGGACGACCAGGATGAGAAGATCACCCTTGTCGCCCTCCTGGGCGGGATATGGCCCCAGAGTCCTTTTATGGCGGAACTCGCTAGAAAGACCTCATCCACTCTCAAGGACTTCATGGACAAAGCGGATGACTTTGTCAATGCTGAGAATACGCTGCAAGGTTTGGTCAATTCAAGGAAGGCGAGTAGCAAGCCAGAAAGAAGAGACGGCCAGATTGATAGAAAAATTGGTGCAAGTAGACAAGAGAGATGGCAAGAGAAAAGGCAGGATTACAATCCCAAGCTTATACATAATAACTTAAATGTGCGGGAAGACGAAAAAGAAAGGGAGGAATGTCGCCAGCCCAAAACGAGTGGGTGTTATGCAAATACCACCAAACTGGGTCCCACTGGACCGAAGACTGCACGACCATGAAAAAAAGAGTGGTAAAAATGACAGGAACCGGGGAGTTAAAATGGATGATTGCAAAACATTCAAAGCCAAGAAGACGCTGGGAAACCAGAAGAAGTAGGAGTCCTGAGCGACACCACAGAGCGCCTAGCAGCCAAAATGATGAGAACAGGGCACCCTCCAAGGGTGAGAGTGACAGGCCGCCCATAGGAGAAATTCGAACCATTGTAGGAGGATTTGCAGTAGGCGGCACGACCACATCCAGCCGAAAGGCATATGCGCGAAAGGCCAGATACGAAGAAATTTATGTGGCGGACAGAGCCACCAAGCAACCGAGGCTAGGTGTTGACAGAATGGCGATTTCTTTTGTGGAGGCAGATCGAGAAGGGATATTATACCCACATGACGATGCGTTGGTAATCACTCTCATGATAGCCAACTACACAACCAGGCAGGTACTAATTGATAACAGTAAGCTCAACTGATATACTATTCTAGGAAGCATTTGTAAAAATGAGAATCAATATCAGTAGACTGAGACCTTCCCCAACGCCATTGAAAGGCTTCTCTGGAGACACCATCCTGCCCGTAGGCACTATCACCCTCCCGGTGACCACCGGATCTAGGGCACGAATGGCAACCACCATGACTGACTTCTTGGTGGTGAAAGCGCCCTCTTCTTACAACGCTATACTTGGGAGACCCACACTTAACCAACTCCGGGTGGTGACTTCCACATATCACCTTAAGATGAAGTTCCCAACCGACAATGGGGTAGGGGAGTCGCAAGGCAAACAGGCTCTGGCACGAGAGTGTTATATGCAGGAGCTCTAGAAAGGTCGCGACGAGGTATATACAGTAGCAGAACGGGACGAGGAACTGACCCCTCATTTTCTCCCTCACTGGTGGCCACCCTACTAGAGGATATGGAAGTCAGGGATGAGCAGAGCCAGCAGCATGCTGAGGTCAATGAGCCGTTAGAGCTCATAGCATTACACCCCGACCGCTCTGGGTCTACAACACTCACTGGGACCAATGTGCCACTGGCGGACAGAGAGGCATTAAAGCGATTGTTGGTCGAATATAGGGATATCTTCGCATGGAGCCACGAAGAAATGTCGGGTGTAGATAACGAAGTCATTGAACACTGTTTGGGCATGGACCCCGCACACAAAGCCATACGCTGGAAAAGAAGGTCATTCAGTGCAGAGAAGTATGCCGCCATTAAAGAAGAAGTAGAAAAGTTGCTCACAGGCGGATTCATCAAGGAGTCTCAGTACCCGGAATGGTTGTCCAATGTGGTTATGGTGAAAAAAGGGAATGGAAGATGGAGAATGTGCGTGGATTTTATAGATCTGAATAAAGCATGCCCTAAAGACAGTTTTCCCCTACCACGCATTGATGTAATCGTGGATGCAAAAGCAGGACACCGTATGTTAAGTTTCATGGATGCCTACTTAGGTTATAACCAAATACGGATGTACTCGGCAGACGAGGAGAAAACCTCATTCATAACAGACCAGGGGTTGTATTGCTACCAAGTTATGCCATTTGGTCTGAAGAATGCAGGAGCAACATATCAAAGGCTGGTGAATCGGATGTTTAAGGAGCAAATTGGGAAATTCATGGAAGTCTACGTAGACGACCTTTTAGTAAAGAGCAAAGAGTCCACCCAGTACCTGGGCCACCTGAGGACGACGTTCGAAATTCTATGCATTTACAAGATGAGATTGAACCCTGCGAAGTGTGCTTTCGAGGTAGAATCAGGGAGGTTTTTGGGTTACATTGTATCTGAAAGAGGAATCGAGGCCTCTCCAGAAAAGATAGCTGCCATACACAACATGAAACCACCCAAGAACCTGAACGAAACCCAGCAGTTGGCAGGCAGGGTAGCTACCCTAGGGAGATTCATCGCTCGATCAACAGACAGGTGCCTCCCCTGGAACGAAGAATGCAATGAGGTGTTCGAGAAGTTGAAACAGCACTTGGCCAGCCCGCCACTTTTGATACAACCACAGAAAGACAATGTGCTTCACGCCTACCTAGCGGTTTCCCCAAACGCTGTATCTACCGTCCTAGTAAAAGAGGAAGGGACAACTCAGCATCCAGTATACTACACTAGTCGGGCCTTCAGGGGAGCCGAGGTAAGATACCCAAAGATCAAGTTACTAGCCTTTGCCCTGGTAACGGCGGCCAGAAAACTCCGCCTGTATTTCCAAGCCCACATTATAAAGATACTTACGGAGGCCCCACTAGCAAAAACTTTGAAGAAACTGGACAGTTCGGGAAGATTGATTGGGTGGTCAATCGAACTAAGTGAGTTTGACTTAAAGTACGAACCAAGAAGAGCGGTTAAAGGACAAGCTCTAGTTGACTTTATAGCAGAATTCTCAGGATTCCCTCAGGAAGACACAGTAGTACCAGCGAGAAAACCATTTACGTTGATGGTTCGCCCTGCAAGACGGGTGGGGGCCTAGGGATACATCTAGTAGATCCCGATGGTAGGAAGCTACACCATATGGCAACATTGACTTTCAAAGTAACCAACAACGAAACAGAATATGATGCACTTGTAGCAGGGCTTTTCCTAGTCGCCCAGATAGGAGCAACCGAGGTAGAGGTCAAGTTAGATTTTCAAATAGTTGTGAATCAAGTATTAGGCTTGTATGCAACGAAATGGGAGAAATTGAAGAAGTATCTAGAGCATGTGTGGGAAGCACGAGACCTCCTCTCGTATTTCAGTATAACTCAGATCCCAAGGACAGAAAATGAAGTGGCCGATAGATTGGCCAAGGCAGCATCAGGCATGGAAGAAGCACCTCTTCCATGGCAGGTAGAACATGGAGTCATCGAAATCCCAGCCATCGGGGTGGAAGTAGGCATTTTAAGTACTAGCATCCTTGAATAGGCGAGCGAAGTGGTTAGGTATCTGGATGAGAGAAAGCTACCAGAGAAGGAAAGGGTAGGAAGAGTAAGGGGAAAGGCGGCAAGGTTCCTGCTCATTGACAGAGTCCTTTATAAAAGGGGCTTCTCCGCCCCTTACTACAATGCATTTCCACCCAAGAAGCTCAATATGTCCTGGCAGAAATACATGAAGGAATATGTGGAAACCATTCATGTGGAAAGACTTTGGCAAGGAAGGCGATGAGGGCAGGATACTATTGGCCCAACGCATTGAGAGATGCTCAAGCACTCAGTAGAAAGTGCGCGGAACGCCAGGCGCATGCACCAATACAGCACACCCCTCCAGAAGGGCTAACATCCATGACCGCACCTTGGCCCTTTGCCCAGTGGGGCATAGACCTGGTTGGGCGTTTCCCGCCAGAAAAAGGCCGAGGCAGAGTCACTAGCGTCCATAACAAGCAGGACCGTGACAAAGTTTCTATGGAAAAACATTATTTGCAGGTTTGGGATCCCTCAAAGCATAGTAACTGACAATGGGCTTCAGTTCGACTCAGACCATTTCAGAGAGTGGTGTACAGAGTTGAAGATCAAAATGAAGTACTCCTCACCAGGTCACGCCCAAGCAAACGGACAAGCAGAAACTACAAACAAG
>QEOT01003352.1:5510-56332 GCA_003123785.1 Pterocarya stenoptera | reverse complement strand
GCATGGTCCTGAGCACGCACGCAGGTTGCACAGCCCTGCGCCCGCATGCAGGCCGGACAGCCCAGCGCACGCACGCAGGCCGCACAGCCCAGCGCACGTACACAGGCAGTATGGCCCTGCGCCTGCACGCAGGTCACGTGGCCTTGCGCCCCCACCCTGGCCGCATGGCCATGCGCACGCCAAGGCGCACAACCATCCGCACGCCCACCAGGCGCACGCCCATGCGTGCGCCCATGCAGCACATGCAGCCGGCCATGCATCCAACCGCATGGCCCTCCTGCCGCACACCAGCGAGGTTAGTGGCATGCATTCCAGGCATGCCATCCAGCGCATGGCTCTAGCCCGTGCCATGCAGAGCAGGCCAGTGGCATGCCCACCATGCATGCCATCTAGCGCATGGCTCCAGCCCATGCCTTGCAGCAGGCTCCCATGGCTAGCCACCATCAGCAGGCCGAACATGGCACCATGCCATGCCCACCAGCCGGCCTATGCATGGCACCATGCCACGCACCACAGCTAGCCATGCCGAGCCACTTAGCCATAGACCAGACCGAGGACCACCATGCACCATCCTAGCCGCACCCTTGGCTCATGCATGCCACGGCCATGTGGTCCATGCCACTATCCTTGTTTATTTTATTTCTTTTATTGCAAAGGGGCCTTCCGGGGGTTTCCAAGTTGTAACCTTATAAATAGGACCCTTAGTCATTTCTTTCACATCTTTTGACAATATTCCTTTGTGGACAACTTTGTTCTTGAGATCATTTTCGGTGCCTAGCACTTGGCCTCTTTGGGGTGCAATTCGTGAATCCCTAAGAAGAGAATCACACTTTGCAATTCGTGAATAAGTGTGATTCAATTTATCAATCCTATGAGTATTTTCTAGTCCATCTCTTGTCTTCCATTGATTCTCTATTGATCTTGTTATTTTGTTTTCATTGTTCATACTTTGTTCATAATTGTTCTTGAGTGATTCGGCCAACAAGTGTGTTCCCTAGTCCATTTGATCTTCCTTTCCCCCACATACTCGACCAACACTTGTTGCCCTACTTGCCATATTCGGCCATCAACTCCCAAAATACCCTTCATCGAACCCATTCCCTCCATAGCCGAGATACACTTTCCATACTAGTCTCAATTCAAATTTCGGCTACCTTAACCTTATTTGAATTAGTCTAGCCGCCCACTCCACTTACCATACTAGAGTTTCCATATTGGAAACCCTAGTTAACTCAATCAATTCCCTTGGCCGGCCCTCAATCCAATCCTAGACAAATCCAAAGTTTTTAGGAAACTTTCCTAAAAACTCTCACTTGCTCATTCGGCCAAGCCTTGGCCGCCCCCCACTTTTACCCTAGCTCCAAACCCTAATCATCTCATCCCACAAACCCTAGCTGGCCACCTCACTCATCCAAGCCCTAACCCTAATCCAAGTGGCGCCAACCCTAGCTCACCCTAGTGCCAAGCACCTCTCACCATTGTTGCTCCAACACTTAGCCAATTTTCCACTTCCATACACTTCCTACTAGCCTAAACACTAACCTCACCTTACCCATATTGCCACCATAGCCAACCTTGGGCGTGAACCAAGCAAGTGAAGGACTTGAAGTCGGTCAACCAAAGGAGCTCATAGCCGAGGAGGACTTAGTGTTTAGGGACTTGACCGGGGTCCCTAACAAGCTCGCCGTGCACGTTGGTGGCTAGAGACAGCATTTCGCACATCGTGTACGTGGTCAACCGCATGCTTCTAGGTGGCTAGGGTGGCGGGATTTGAGCCGATGACTTGTCCTTTGGCCGTCTATGGTGGTCGAGAACCACCCCGGAAGGGCAAACAACACGAACGAGGAGGGAAAGGGGGGAGAAAGAGAGAGAGAGAGAAGAAAAAAAAAATAGAGAGACATGGCACCCTATATTAGCGTGCCACATAAGTGTGTGAGATCATTTTGTGTTTCTAACAACTCTCATATATATATATAAATATATATATATAGACACACATATATATAAGGTAAAAAGACTTTCTTTGTGTTTTGAAAGTAATAAAAAGAAATGATATAGCTATAGTTTGGATAAGTACATATACAATATAACTGTGAGATAATATTAAAAAAATTAAGAATATAATATAAATAGTTAACTGTTTCTATTCTTATGATATCAGAGTAGAGATCCTGAATTCGAATTTTGATTGTATATTCTATCTGATTTAATTATATTCCACGTGTTGGAGTATTCAATTATTGCAACCCACATGTGATGGAAGTATTAAAAATATAATATAAATAATTAAACCTACTTCTTTCAATCTTAAACTTTTGGGAAATTGCAAACATTCAAATGCAACTTGTGCGTGCCCCTAGCCCTATTAATGGAAACAAAATTCTATAGGAATATTATGACTAGTTTGATCTCGATCTTTACTTTATAATGATAGACTAGTTTTATTTTTAAACCAATGTATATATAATTCCAGGGACACACACACACATATATTTATATATATATATATATGCTCTTATCATATATACATGGTGATTAATACCTTTCTTTGGGTGATCTCATGCAAGGAAATTTTGAACTTTTTGTTCATTTTATTAAAGTGTTGAATTCGACCTGACTTTGAGATTACCTCTCAAAGGGGATCAAGATCAACTATCATGACTACTTATACTACCATGGCTTCATCTAATATTATTTTATTCACACACACATGAAAGACAAAACGAAAAGAAAAGAATGCTTGCGGCTGGGTATACCGTACGTACGTACGTAGTTTGATCTAACTTTTAAATTAAAAAGAAAAAAGAAAAAAGAGAGTAATATTTAAATGATATTGACCAATCAACATCCGTCTTATACATATATACCTTTAAAAGTTAATGCAATCTAAATTACTCAATTTACTGATCTTATTAGTAAGTCCCATGTACGTAGACTGCAAATCAGACTTATTTGGTCACTAAAAAGTTCCTTTTTTTTTTCCTCTTGAAATTGAACATGCGCGCGCTAATTAATGCAAGCGGTACCGATATCTTCAATATTATATTAAACGAGCCTCATGTAACCCGCGTAATGGGCAGACCATAAATGATAATTTATTACATAATTTCTCTCTTTAAATTGAATGTGGAATAAAGAAAATGCAAGAAAAATTACCTTCAAAACCTTCGTGTGGGGAGGTTAAATACAGTGAAAATTTATGAAAATTTCAAAACCTTTGTTTGAGGCCATTCCTAACGTTGTTCCAGTATTTTATAAGTACTTGCTTTCAAATTCGCATCCATAACAAAAAATTTAACTCAAATCATATGCTAAAATAAAAAGACAAAAATATTCCATCCTAAACAAGATATACATTTAGTTCTCCTGACTTAGAACAAACCAAGAATTGAAGAGGGGTTCTCGAATTGGATGGAGGCTTGAAGACCAAATGGGTTTCTCTGAACACTTGAAGACGAAATGGAGGCTTGGCTTGAAGATGAAATGCAAACTGTCTTCAGTTTGGTGGGATGGATGGAGACTTGAAGACAAATCGGTTTCGTTTTGGTGGGATAGGTTTCTCTTGGTGGGATGGTTTCTCTGGCTTGAAGATGAAGGTTTGAGACAAAATAGAGTTTACGACATTCCACATCAAGCGAGAAGTGGGAGAAGGACGTCTGAGCGGTGGATATAACATTTTTCTTGGAGTTTTGTTATGTAGGCTTGGTAAGCGTGGTGAGGAAAATATAGCCTTGGAAATAGGATTTGAAAATATAAGGACGTGGCTAACGTAAATAGGCTTGAGAGTTTTCGAATGACGTGGCTAACGTTGAAAAATTGGTAGTATAGCTTGTAATGCTCACGGCCCAGCGTCAGGTCTTTTTCTTTTTGCAAAATTGGTTTTGGGATTTGATGGTTTGTTTTTTTTTTTGCAAGTATGGGATTTGACGGTTGACGTTGAGAGTCATACAATTATTTTAAATGAAGTTTTAAACCGAGGCTTTGTTTTCGATATCAAAACTTAAAATTTTAAAAATTTTAAAAATTTCTCATATTATTATTAGAATTTTTTTAAATTTTTATATAAAATAAAATAAATAATTTAATTTTTTCAAATCTTAAAATAAATATAATATTAAAAAATATATTAATTCTAATAATATTTTATTCAACTTTTTAATTTTAATCTGATCTGATCTCATCTCTAAAAATAAATGAAGCCGTTTTTATATAATTAAATAGATATATTTCTTTTATTTGAGCTTTTATGCATCAGTTAGCCATTCCGTCGTGCACGTACGTTGCTTAGCGTCAAAATTGTGAGTAAATGCATGGAGATGGGTAATTTTAATCATTTTTATTTATTTTAATATTTTTCTTTTTATATGTGTCAGGTTCTGATGATTTTTTAGATCCAATACATAGCATATTTAATGTAGATCCAATACATAGCATATTCCAAGTTTTTATCTTCATGACACTGGGAAACGGCCAAGACACCCCCCCCCCTTTTCCCCCAGGACGTCGTCCAACATGATTCTAGTGTCATGAGGATAAAAACTTGGAATACATACCATACATACATACATATATATAATCAATGAAGTATAGATCTTATATATTACTGAAATGTATCGATCTAGCTAGTCCAGATTCACAAACTCCTCCTATTTTAATAGGAATAGCAGTGAAAAGAACCGAATTATCATGTAGATAAATATGGTCAAGCACAGGACGTTTTTACCATGAAAGAAAAAACAAATTTCTATCAGATAAAAAGAGACAGAACAAAGGATGGAAGACGAAGTCAAGAGGTCAAGATCAATCAGCTTAATTTCTTGCAGTGGGATCGGGCCAGGACCAGCTGCATGCCCATTCACACACCAGGACAAACTTGTCTTTTTTATAAGACACACCAGAACAAACTTGAATGTATGACAAAATCTAATTTACTATTCGGCTTTGACAACGGATCTTTCTTGTGAAGTTCCACTCACTTGCTTTTGTGCTTCCTACGTTTCTTTAATTTCCCTTAATTGCAAAATTCAAATCTTTTGTATTATTTCTCCATGCCCATGAAAGCTGCCTGACTTCTATATAAAGTAGTCACACTTCGAACTCAAAACCATCAGTTTACAGAGCTTAAAAGAAAGAGAAAAGAATAGAGAGAGAGAGAGAGCTAGAGACCATAGTGATCATATTGGAGGGTTGAAAATGAAGAAGACAGGCAGTAATGATGATGCAACGAAGCCTGATAGAAAGACAGTGGAGAGGAACAGAAGAATCCATATGAAAGGACTACGCTTTAAGCTTGCTTCTCTTATTCCTGATCTCCAAAACATCAAACCCGCCAGGGTACTCACAGCTAATTATTCACCATCTATCTTTAGTTGAAGATATGATTTTCATGCTTGCAGATTAAACGAATTAACTTTTTCTTTTCTTTTTATCTGCTCTCTCGAATTCATGGAAACCCCTCCATTGGAAATTAGCTTTGTTTCTTTTTTGGTTTCAGAGATGGTGGGCTAATCTCACCAACTTTTTCTGTGCCAGGAAGCTTGCTGATACGTGACCTTTTCTTCCTGTTTCTTGCAATTTATTGATTGCGCTAGTACTCTGTCGGTCGTACGTACGTCATGTTCATGATATGGCGTACGTAGAGGTCTTCTCGCCTGCACCTTGCAAAAACAAAAGAGATGCTAGAGATGCGTTTATATAAATATTTATATATATATATATATATATATAGTAATAATGCACCCATAACACATTTTACAATATATTCTACAACAATATGTTAAAATGAAGGTATTTTGATAAAATATTGTTACTTTTTAACAACATTTTATCAAAATACCTTCATTTTAATACATTGTTGTAGAATGTGTTGTAGAACGTGTTGCGGGTAAATTATTTTTCATATATATATATATATATATATAGAAGAATGGAAAAAAAAAAAACAAAAATGCTTGAAAAAAATGCCACTGTCCTCTATTAATTCGTCCTGTTTCTTCTAAATTGTTGCCGTAAATAATTATATCAGCTTGATTTATTCGCAGTACTACTGTTTCTTTGAAGTTATTGGCATCAGTACGTACTAACATTGAAACATGGTTGGATTGTGTTGTTAAATCAAACTGAACTCATTTCAAATCAATTATTAATGAGATTTATTACTTTTTCAAGATCTCATAAAAAGTTAAACTGATCATTTTAACCTACTTCATATATTTAATCTAAAAATTTAAACACATCTCAACCTAAAAAAGTTAAACTAATCTCAATGAAACTCACAAAATATTACTATTCACAACTCAACATCTAAACGTAGCCTAAAGGCAAAGTCGCTGGAAAATATCATAAAACTAGCCAGGCTTTACAACTATTTTCAATGAAGAAATTCTATGCATCAGTCACTATTCACTTTCACACCCCACACCTATAGTTTTTTTTTTCATAGGATACTGTGGGGATGTTTTTCATATGGTGTGCGGTGTGCAATAGTAAATAGTGGCTAACGAGCAAAATTTTTCTTTTCAATGACGTGATACATGCACTTATTAATAGTCTAAATTAATAATCCGATATGATAAATTCCAGAATCCATCCATACATATATCTATATATAATATCTATCTAGCTATCTATATAGGAGGAAATGCATGTGTCTCTATGCTGAATGTATATATATGTATGGATGGATTATATATATATATAAATATATTAGTATTACCTCAGATTGATTAATCTACGTCTCCTTTCTTTCTCTTTAGTTAATTATAACTTAGAAGAGATCATATTCAAGTACCCAGATCTGTTAATTTCAGTACATGCTAGATAGTTTAATTTGGTTCATAAGTCCTAATTTTCTATATTATATGTTTTAGGACATGGTTTCGCAGCAAGATAAGCTTGATTACGCCACCAGCTATATCACCCAGCTGAAGGAAAGAATAGAAAAGTTAAAGCGTAGGAAGGAACAAGTTGCAGTGAGTTTAGGTGCTGGTAGCTGTAATATGATTGATCATGACACGGGGAATGGCTCAAGGCTTCTGCCTATTGTTGATTTAAGAGACTTGGGTTCCAGTATAGAAGTGATTTTGATAAGTGGGTTGCAGAAGAACTTCATGTATGAAGTTACTTGTATTCTTCAGGAAGAAGGTGCTGAAGTTGTCAGCAGTAGCTTTTATCCTGTGGGCGATAAAATTTTCCATACAATTCATGCTCAGGTATATATAGATATATATATATATATAACATGATCTTAAATGCTAGTAATTCTTTTGTGATAATTATTTTCTTCGATCCCAATCATCATTTCTGTTTGATGATTTTTCCAGGCGAGGATTTCTAGAATTGGGGTTGAGACTTCAAGGGTATTGCAAAGATTGCAAGAACTAAAAAATTGAGTGGGTTTCCGCATGCAAATCTTACTAGTTTCTCATCGGAGCTGCTAGCATTCAGAAGCAGTACTACTTAAATAAGCCTGTTTGTTACTATTTGTGAGCAAGTTATATGTCTGCCATATATATGTGCTAGCTAGCTAGATAATATTAAAGGAACTTATATGATCTTAATTGAGTTCAAGATCTTTACCTCGATCTTGTGCGAGCATTAATTAATTCTAGATAATTAATTTTCTTAATTATAATTAATTAGCTTCTAAATAATAATATGTCAGTTGTAATGTGTGTTGGTTTTGGGAAGACTTTAGGAGACTCCCACCCTACTGAATTTGTGTCTTGTATCCGTTATTTTTATCTATAAAAGCTTTACTTGCCGAGAAAAAATAATAATAATATGTTGGTTCAATTATTAGTACTAGTTGTTGATCAAATTTTACATTCTTAACTAAATCAAAATATATAAAAATAATAATAATCAACTAATGATGTTGAGAATTAGCGAGATACTGACAATGAATTAACTCCTAATTAAGAGAAATGACATTTGCATTCTATTAATCTTGTATATATATATATCAAGAAGAATAAAAGGTTTTATCAACTAGCTATTAATTACATGGATGCACATGTGCATGTTTTTTTTTTTTTTTTTAATCAGTTCTTCGATCAACAGAACTACGTACGTAGTGATCATCAGCATGAATTTAATGCCAAATAAATTTGAAAGTTTTATAGTTATCTACATGATAACTGATCATGTGGTCGATGCATGATCCCAACCAATCAATGGTTTTTTTTTTTCCTAGTACTACTAGTACTAGTATTGATCATGAATTTCTTATTAATTCATTTTCATTATTTGAATAATTTATATAAGAAAAATTTTATTTGCAGTCCTGAGTGGATGATTGCGTGTGCAATCCCATTTATGAATGGTGATAAAAGGAAAAAAATATCATTTTAAAAAGGATATTATTGTAATTTTAAATTTTTTTAAAACATAACTATATGGACTTACATGAACTAGTAGTCCCCAAATGGGGACTGTATGTAGACTAACTCATATAATATAATATATTGTTCCTACATTATGTTGGAGTGTCTCCTCATGACTTAGCATGCAAGCCCGATTCTTTAGCAAATAAGGATCTTCCACAGCAGAAATTTGATATACAGCAATATTCAAATTTAAATATTATGTATAGATAACATCAGTTTCAAATAGATTTAAATTGTAGATGATAACATTTATATTGAGAACCAAAATAGTTCCATACACTTTTTATTATTTTGTTTCATGGAATTAACATTACCATTAATTCCTAATTAATTTAACGAATATATAATATATAATCGTGCATACGTCTAATGGCAACTACCCTTTTGTGAGACCCGGCCTAGCCATTAATATCTCAAGAGCCATAAAATACTTTGATAAAAAAGGTAGCATATCATTTTTTGTCTACATGTCTGCAAAATAGCTGGGGACCGAATTAAGATTTTTGGAGCTAATTAAGAATTAAGGGTCCAGAGTTTCATGTTTCAGCTAGGGGGTGGTGGCCCCGAACCCATTTGCCTGCCCTCCATCGATCGGCCGTCCCTTACTTGGTTGGCTGGGCGATCCCGACCGTCAAATGCCAGGCTGCAAGCCCCCACCTGCACCTGAGCACAAACCTGCCCAGGCTAGGATTAGGTTTGCCCGCATTGGGTCCTGTCTATCAGCTTAATATATATATATATAATATTAAGAAAAATATTTTCTTTAATAAAACGACGTTATTTTGATATAGAGTTCTGAATAAAATCTCCCCAGCCCTTCCTTAATTCCTCAATTGATCCTTGTATCTCTCTCTCTCTCTACTCTCTTAGTCTCTCTACCGATGGTTTAGTATTTTATGCCCTCGCCGTTCTGGTCTCTCTCTCCCTCTCTTTGTCGCCCCAGCCAGTATCTCTCTCTCTAGTTGGTTTTTGTTCACTGGCTTGGTTCATTAAGCCATGACTGATAGTTTTTTATGGTTTGTGGTTGATTATGATCTTGGTTTTTGTCTGGGCGGTGGTATTTTCTTGTCATCAAGATCATATTTACACTTAAAGCCATATAGTGACTCTGATTGGGCTGCTTGTCCCGAGACTAAGAGGTCTATAACAGGTTTGTGTGTTCATTAATGGAGACTCATTGATAAGTTGGAAATCAAAGAAATAATAAACTGTCTCTAGGTCTTCAGCTGAGGTAAAATATACAGCATCAATCATGAATAATCTGCTCTCATGTTCTGTGATAACCAAGTAGCCATCCACATCACAAAGAATCCTATCTTTCATGAAAGAACTAAACACATAGAGCTAGACTGCCATTTTGATCAAGAAAAGGTCCTAGCTGGAGTCATCACTCCAGTCCACATTGCCTCAAAGTTCTAATTGCCAGCTATTTTTACTAAGACTTTATCATCTTTGTTTTCCAATTTTTATTGTTCAAGATGAGAATCCTAAATATCTAGCCCGTCTTGAGGGGAAGTCTCACGAAATAAAACATAAAGAGAATGATGATTGCATGTAAGAAGGACATGAGGACACTGAGCAACAAAGCTACAACACAAATAAATGTATGCAACAGCAAAAGCAGAGATGAAGTACTCTGCAATGACCAAGAAATACATGCAGTAGCAAAAGTTCAAATAAAGCACACTGCATCAGAAGAGAAGCAAAAAGCAGCAGGAAAAAGGAGAAGGTATCGTCACAGAAAAGCAATGGATCATATGTGAAATACATGGCTGCACACAAAGCAATGTCAGGAATTCAACATGTAAAGCACTGCATAAACCATGCTATCCATAAAGTTGCAGTCGATTACTTGTAACTAAATAGGAGATTGAAAGTTAGTTTTTAGTACTTTTCTTTTTTTGTTTTTTGTAATATATATATATAGAGAGAGAGAGAGAGAGAGAGTGTATAAAAAACATATCAGATTTTCTCCATTTTGTGGCTTTATTTCAAGTTCCATTTTTACTTTTAATAGGGTCTCCCCTGAATCTCTATGGTTAGAGAATTTCCTCGAGGCCCAATGCAAAGACATGAGCCTCCATGGGACTCTAGCCATGGGTCTCCTTGGCTTGAGGGCCAAGGCCCAACCATGATTCTTCATGGCAAGAATGAAGAAACACACGGACATGATCACTATGTGCCACATGGATCTTGGTATCATGTTATCAGTAAATTTGATGCATCAAGAAAGTCTGAAATTCAATTTAGATCTCAAACCCGCTATTCAATAAACGTGCATAGCCCATAACGTTAACAACTAACCACTACAACCCTCGTGGCCCACTACATCGTACGGATTTATCTAAACATTTAATAAAAGCAAACAAATAAAACAACTGCTTGGCCCTCTAGCTGCTGACCCAGCCCATCATCTTCAGACATCCCCCTAAAGACTCCCATAACAGAAATATGTCGGTTTCCTTTCATTTCCTTTCATTTTCTCATCAACCAAACAGAGAGAAAGAGACTTGCCATATAAGATGTGAGTGCCATATAAGATAACTCATTAAAAGCATTATAATCTAAATAAAATCGATTTTAAATAAATTCCAAAACTATTAAAAACCTCTAACCAATTTTAAAAATAACAAACAATTGAAAACAAATTAAAGATTTTGACTAAAAATTCAACAGATATGTCATGTATAAATGGATAGATCAAATCAATTGATATGAATAAATTAGTAGCTTTTCCTTTTGTTTCTCAATCATACACATGTAGAGATTTTTCATTGGATGCAAGCCTGACTCAAAATAGTAATAAATAATAAAATAGAAAATATTACTTACAAATGAAAACTTTAAAACCCTTTAAACAGCTTTAAATAGAAAATCAAAAAACAAAAGTTATCAAGTAAAATATCATTATAAAAAATACTTTTCAAAAAAGTTATTAAAAAACTAAAATTAAGATAGATCAACATAAAGAACTCACTGCCTATTAGCTGACAATTAGAGGTTACCATTTCCATGACTAAGATAATTCATTATAATTTACATGTTATAGTCTTGTCAAATAGAATGCTAAATTTTATCACTGTCTATGGACTTAGAGTTTAGAAGTTATAGGATTTTACGACTTATTTTCTATATTATTTAATATTTTTAATATATAAAAAAACAACATACGATATAGCTTATAGAGTTAATTAATGCAATGCTCAATGTTCATGTAAAGTTAAGAAAATCAAATGCATCATTGATCGAATACAATATCATGATAAAATCCAATCAAATTGTTTATTAAGGCATGAATCCAAGAAGAGTTTCGATATAGTGTTTTATGTGTGATAGGAGAGTAATCCTATATACAACCGTGAAGTGCGTAAACATCGCTTAATCGCTTTAAAAAAGAATAGAGTCTACTATTAAAAAAATAATTTTTTTCATGTGGGTCCATGTTTTATTCAATTTTTTCAAAGCGATCATGCGTCGGTTGCACAATTCACGGTTGCAAATATCTTTTCTCGTGATAGGATGGTGTCTACCAAACTTTTGGTTGGGATTTGAACTCTCATGCCTTCTATTTTGGTTTTGAAGTTTCCATTTTGTAATGGAAGGGTTTTTTGGGCCCCAGAAGAAGTTAGCTTTTGTAATAGAAAGCCTAAGCTCAAGGCTTAACTAATCAAGTCCAATAATCTAGCAGGGCTGCAACGCCTAGTATTCAACCAACAGGCATGTGAGGGATAAGGTGATAAGGAGATAATGCCTTCACTGTTACTAGGACGGTTATCTTATCGGATCATTTGAATAAAGGATCATCTTGGCGGTTAGTCTATTCCTAATATTCATCACCGAGTTCATATGTTTATAAATAACACCTAAAAGTAATGCATAACAGACATTCATAAATATAGTTCATTATCGCTTTCCTAACTTAGGCGTCGGAGGGCCTCTGGGTACACTGTGCCGCCATCTTCGTTGTTGTAGGTCACGCGTATAGTTGGAGGTGTGTGTAACACGTCCTGAACAGTGGCGCAGTCTGTGGGATCTTTTTCCTCAACAGATTCCAGCGTGATTTCCACATACCAACTACCATGCTATCCCAGACAACTTGCAACCAAGATATGATGTCGATAGACATGGAGGCAAAGCTGGCGAATACTGAAGAGAAGTTGAGAAAGACAATGGTAGTGGTGCAAGAATTGAGGAAAGAGAATGACAAATTGAAGTACCAGAACACTACAGCACCACCAGTCCACGATCCACAAAGGGAAGGAGGTGCACATAGCGCAGGGGTTACAAATGCTAAAGAATTAGAGAAGAAGAAACTGCATGAAAAATTGCGTAGCCTCGTAGATAAATACAAGGAGATGGAAAAGAAAATGAGAGGGTCCTCTTTCGTGGAGCAATTGTTAAACCGAACGGATCTTCCTTACAGTGAAGAAGTGATGGCAGTACCACTCCCGCCTAAAGTCAAAGTTCCTCAGATTGAGATGTACAATGGATCTTGAGATTCGGTGGATTACATGGAGAATTTCAAAGCACACATGACTCTTCATGGCTTCCTAAGAGAAATGGCCTTCCGAGATTTCCAATTAATATTGAAGGGGATAGCAAAGGGTTGGTTTGGAACATTGCAACCAAGTTCGATCAACAATTTCAAGGAATTGGCTAAGCAGCTCCTGACAAAATTCATGGCAAGTAAAAGGCACCGCCGACCTACCGCTTACCTCGTCACCATTAAGTAATGAGAGGAGGAAAACTTGAAAGCATATTTAACTTGATTCAATAAGGAGAGGCTGATGACTGATGATAAGGATGGGAAGATAACTCTAGCCACCCTATTATAAGGCATATGGCCTAGGAGCCCATTCATGACCGAATTCGCCAGGAAAACCCCCTCGACCCTGAGGGAATTCATGAACAGAGCTAAGAATTTCGTCAAAGCAGAAGACATATTGCATGCCCTTTTGGAATCAAGGAAAAGGGAAATGAAGTCCAAAGTCAAGAACTATAGCAGTGTGAGAGACAAGAAGGTTGGGATAGGCCATCAAGATGGATGATGGGAAAGGCACTCGACCCAGTGGGACTAAGGCCCCCTGGTTCATCCACAATAACCTAAACGTACAAGAAAAGGAAGGCACCTTAAGCAAAGAAGCTCGCCCATCCAGGAAGGGGCAACGTTTTTGCAAGTATCATCAATCAGATACCCATTGGACAGAAGATTGCACGGCTATGAAGAAAAAGGTGACTGAATTAGCAAGAAATGGAGAGCTCGAAGGAATGCTTGCCGAACAAGTGAAAACAAGAAGGGAAGAAGAGCAAGGGCGCAGTTCTAGACGAAGTAATAGCCCCCAACGATGGAGACAAGGAAGAGAGGATGAGCGTGACGCCTCCACCCAAAACCACAATCAAGACCAGACCCCTTTAGGGGAAATTTACATCATAGCAGGAGGATTTGCTGGAAGGGGTACAAAAGCATCCAACAAAAGGGCACACACCCAAAAAGCCAAGTACGAAGAAGTATACATGGCGAATAGGCCATACAAACACCCCAGGCTTAGCACCACACCTGTCATCTTATTTGGCGACAAAGATTGCGAAGGCGTCCTGTACGCCCACGAAGATGCCTAGATGGTTACTTTTTTAATTGCCAACTACACGACCCAACGAATCTTGGTCGACAATGAGAGTTCGATCGACATTTTGTTTTAGGAGGCCTTCACCAAGATGGGCATTGATATCGATAGACTACGACCTGCACCCACCCCCTAAAGGGATTCTCCAGAGAAGCAGTCAAACCAGTGGGCGCCATCGCACTACCAGTTACGACCGGCCAAGAGGCGTGTACGGTGAGAACAATGATTGATTTGTTGGTAGTCAAGGCACCGTCATCTTATAACGCCATATTGGGGAGACCAATTCTAAATGGCCTAAAGGTCATCACCTCAACGTACGACTTGAAGATGAAATTTTCAAAGGAGGCAGGGGTAGGAGAACACTGAGGAGAACAGCTCTTGGCGCGGGGAATGCTACATGCAAGAACTAAAGACAGGGGCGGCTAACGTATGCATTACTGAAAGGAACTTGGAAGATAAACCCCTACCTCCACCACTTGCCCTATTTGAATAGGAAGTGGAAGCAAGGGACGAGGGCAATTTAAAAAAAGCAGAGGCAAATGAGCCTCTAGAGATGATAATGCTACACCCAGACTGGCCAAGCATAACAACATGAATGGGAACATGACTTCCCTCAGATTGCAAGGAAGCGCTAACATAGCTATTGATCAAGCACATGGGCGTCTTTGCATGGAGTCATGAAAATATGTTGGGGCTTGACAATGCAATTATAGAACACAAGCTATGTGTTGATCCAGCGGCAAAGAAACCCGGTAGAAAATGAGGAGATTAACCAGAAAGAAGTGCATGACTATAACTGAGGAGATAGATCGCCTCCTATCCTCGGGATTCATTAGGGAGGCCTATTACCCCGAATGGTTTTCCAACGTTGTGTTTGTAAAAAAGCCGAATGGAAAATGTAGGATGTGTATAGATTTCACCGATCTAAACAAAACTTGCCCAATGGATAACTCCAGCTACCATGAATTGACATCATCGTTGACGCCATGGCGGGGCATTGTATGCTAAGTTTTATGGGCTCCTATTCAAGGTATAAGCAAATTCGCATGAACCAAGCAAACGAGAAGAAGATAGCGTTCGTTATTCACAAAGGGCTCTATTGTAACCAAGTCATGCCTTTCGGATTGAAGAATGCTGGGGCTACCTATTAAAGGCTAGTCAACCGGATGTTTAAAAAGCAAATTGAGTGAACCATAGAAGTATATGTAGATGACTTGCTAGTAAAGAGCAAAGAACCTGCCAAACACCTAGCAGATCTGAGAGAATCTTTTGCGATACTCTGCAAGTATAGGATGAAATTAAACCCAGAAAAGTGTGCTTTCCAGGTAGATTCGAGGAAATTCTTGGGCTTCATGGTCTCTGAAAGAGGCATAGAGGTAAGTACTGAGAAGATTAGAGCCATCCTAGATATGCAACCGCTGCAAAATATAAATGAGACCTAACGACTAGTAGGAAGAATGGTAGCTTTGAACAGGTTCACGTCTAGGTCCACAGATAAATGCCTACCCATCTTTAGGGTCCTGCGAAAGGTGCACCCATGGAATGACAAATGTGATAAAGCTTTTCAGGAGTTAAAGCAATACTGGTTAAAGAAAAAGGGACAGCGCAGGCGCTGGTGCTCATTGAGGGGAGTAGAGGTTAGATACCTACGAATGGAAATGCTGGCATTCACCTTAGTAACAGCTGCCTAAGGTTGCGGCCGTATTTTCAAGCTCACCCCATAAAAGTGTTAATGGAAAACCCTCTCAGGAAGATACTACAGAAGTTGGAAAGTTCAGGCAGACTAGTCAGTTGGTCGATCAAGCTCAGTGAGTTCGACATCGACTATTTGCCAAGGGGCACGATAAAAAGGAAAGCCTTAGCGGACTTCATGGCTGAGTTCATGGGCTTTTCCCCAAAAACAACTATTGCCCCCCTTGGAAATTCGTGGTTGGTTTTTGTGGATGGATTTGCCTGCCGAGTATGAGGAATAGGAGTCTACATAGTAGGCCAGAAAGGAGAAGAATATCATTACATGGCGACCCTCATGTTCAAGACCACCAATAACGAAGCCGAGTATGAGGCTTTTTTAGTAGGCCTTTCTGTCGCGAGAGCCTTGGGAGCCACTAAGGTCAAGGTGAAGGCAGATTTCTAAATAGTGGTTAACTAGGTAACAGGAATGTACGCCACAAAGGGAGAGAAGCTGAAGAAATACTTGAGTTGAGTACTGGAGAATCGTGACCAATTCTCTTACTTTAGCATTGAGCAAATACCGAGGGAAGACAGGTTAGCCAAAGCTGCCTTAGGAATGGATGACACAGTCTTACCTTGGGAGGTGCAAATGAGAGTGATTGAAATTCCAGCAATAGGACTGGAAGTGCACTAGATAGGGCCCACAGAGCCAGAGTCGGCCAGGGAGGTAGATGAGTACTTGGATATTAGGAAGCTCCTAGAGGAGAAAGAAGAGGCGAAGAAAATCAAAAGGAAGGCGGCACGGTTTGTCAGGATTGATGGGATCCTATATAAGAAAGGATTTGCCTCCACATTGTTGAGATGTATCTCATCCTAAAAAGCACAGTATGTCTTGGCAGAGATCCATGAAGGAGTTTGTGGCATCCACTCCAGTAGAAAGGCTTTGGCTAGGAAGGTCGTAAGGGCAGGGTAATATTGGCCCAATACCCTCAAGGATGCTAAGGAATTTGTAAAGAAGTGCACCAAATACCAGATCTATGCCTTCATACCACATTGCCCTACCGAGAAGCTAACTTCTATCATTGCCCCATAGTTGTTTGCGCAATGGGGAGTCGATCTAGTGGGACCTTTTCTGCTCGGAAAGGGTGGAATGAAATATATGATTGTCACTGTAGATTATTTGACAAAATGGGCAGAGACATGGTAATTATCATGACAAGAAGCATCACAAAGTTCTTGTGAAAGAACATTATCTACCGATTTGGAATTCCTCAAATCATAATCTCAAACAATAAGAACCAGTTTGATTCAAAACATTACACAGAATGGTGCAAAGAGTTGAACCAGCCTTAAAACGATAGGGACTTAGAGGAGCACCTCGACATTTTGGAAGAGGAAAGGGAAGAAGTTGAGGCTCAAAATACCCTCAACAAGAGAAAAACGGGGCGTTACTTCAGCAAACGAGTTAAGCCTAGGACCTTTAAGGTAGGTAATTTGCCACTAAGAGAAACAAAGGTGACAACCTAGGACAAAGGGAAGCTCAGACCACAATGGGAATGACCATATATAATGATTGTCAACCATCGGCAAGGATCATACTGCCTCAAGGATAGTCGGGAAAAGGAGCTGCAATATCCCTGGAACAATGAGCATCTAAAGAAGTTTAATCCTTGATATTATAGATGTACTTAATAAAGTATGATCAATAAAGGCGATTATTTTCTTAATTCACGAGTATCATCTCAGCGAAAGGAGTGCGGAGGTCAAAAGACCCCGTGAACCCCCTCAAACTACTAAAGTCGAGTCCAAAGACTTGCGATGGAATGAGCATGGAGGTCAAAAGACCTCACGACCCCCCTTAAACCACCAAAGTCGAGTCTAAAGACTCTTGATGGAATGAGCATGGAGGTTAAAAGACCCCACCACGACCCCCTTAAACCACCAAAATTGAGGCAAAAGACTAGCGATGGAATGAGTGTGGAGGTCAAAAGAGCTCATGATCCCCCTTAAACCATCAAAGTTGAATCCAAAGACTCGCTGTGGAATAGGCGTGAAGGTCAAAAGACCCCACGACCTCCTTAAATCACTAAAGTTGAGTCCAAGGACTCACGGTGGAATGGGCGTGGAGGTTAAAAGACTCCACGACCCCCTTAAGCCACCAAAGTCAAGTCCAATGACTCGTGGTGGAATGTGCATGGAGGTCAAAAGTAATGTTTTGAATACTATACCAAATGCCGTACCCGTGAAGGCACTGGAACGAAATATTTCGGTACCTGTACCGTTTTGAGATAGTCGATATATGAATAAATTATATATATGTATATATATAAATTATATTTCAAAATAATAGTCTATATATGAATAAATTATATATAAATACATAGATATTTAAATTATAAATAGCCTAATCTGAATTGGGAGTAAAAAACTGAGCTTGTAGTTTGAAAAAATGAAAAAAAAAAATAAGGGACAAAATATCGGCCGGTACAGACCGGTATACAAGCCTGTATAGGCCAAAATATCGGTAAGTACGACCGGTACGACCTATATTTCGATCGGTACGAAACACATGGTGTACCTATACCGGACCGGTGGCCGGTACAGAAAATACTGGCCATACCGGCCGGTACGGTATGAGATTGAAAACACTAGTCAAAAAACCCCACGACTAATTCACCCTGAGGATAGGTGGCTCCTTAATCGACGGATCATCTCCACGACTAATTCACCCCGAGAAGGGGGTGATGAATAAGAAGGCCCTTCATGCCCCCTCCTTGGGCCCATGGCCCATCAACATAGGGTCTTCCCAAGAATTGTATTGGAGACAAAGAGAAGGCAAGTGGAACTTCCCCCTCAGGAACGAAGACGCCCTCCTCCATTGGGCTAGTAGAAAAAAGCTGGTGGAAGGGTCGGGCCTTCCATCCACTCTGTCCCCCATGGGGGAGGACTTAACATCGCCCTCAAAAGAAGAGGGAGATGTAGAAGGAATGGAGATCCGTTCCAAATCTGTAGGAGGGGTCTTACCTCTTGAAACAATCGATGAAAGCGAACTTGGGACAGAGTCTTGATCTCTGTTGTCTGCATGACCACTTTCCACCACCAATGGTGCCGCCATATTAATTTGGGCGCCGCCTTTAGAAAATTGGGCAATCTCAGGTGCTATAGCCCCAGTGACACCCAAAGAGAAAGCATCAAATATGTTTACCCCGCTTTCGTCTCCACTTGGCAGTGAGATCAAATGAGGGATGATGGGAAACTTGAAAGACGGGTAACCAACCGAATCCAATTCCATGCAAGGAAGATCTAAATCTGACGTCGTGGCTAGGTCAACAAGTGCTTGGCCCATGAGCCCATCAAGATCGCTGAGTCTTGGAGATGCAGGAGATGGCCCGCGAGTGGGGGAGACAGCGGGCAAGACATGCACAGTAGCCAAACCAATGGCAGAATCCACAACAGGACCTAGCTCAACAACATTTCGAGGAGGAGAAGCGATGGGCGCCTCGCCCTCAGTTGGGAGGGGACGTTTCTTAGGGGTTTTAGATGGTAGGGAGACAGGTCGTTTCTTAGAGGAGGGCTCCATGACCTTCAATTTGTGACCCTTGACATTGAGAACGATCAAGCACAACAAGCAAACTGTCAATATTGGCAGGAGTCAAGAGAGCCTCAGTCTAGAGGGCCTCTTTGTTATCTTGGGCCCAGTTGAGAACTATATCGACATGAGATTGTTCTCGATCGATTAAATCGATAATGATTTTCTTATTATTGGGAACCCTTCCCTAATTGGCCCAAATAAGGAAATCCCTTCTCTCAGCATCAGAGATTAGGAATTCCCAGACTCAACTAGAAATAAGGAAACATTTCTTTTACCATTGTTTGGCATTCAAATGGCGACTCTAAAATTGTGCCCAAAGTTGAGAACGAAGGTGAAAGTTGCAGATGTTACCAGGCAAGCCTTTAACAGAATAGAAAGATAAGAATTCATGGGTGGTTTAGTCGGGATACTCCTCTTGAAGAGGTGCAAGAACCATATAGAACACTATGCAAGAACACAGAAGCACCCGCCAGGCATGTGAATGAAGTTGAGCAGGAGCTAATCCCAACAGGTTGAGAACATCACGCACATGGTGGCAAAAGGGGAAGCATAAACCATGTGTCAAGGCATAAATGGGCAGGGCGACTCTCCTTGCAAAACCCTCCTCGTCAACAGCGCCCTCAGAGGGGAGGTCAAGGACCACAAAATTTGGAATGGGATAGGAAACCCTCAATCTTGTTAAATCTCTAGTGCTAAGGGAGGAACCCTAGTTGAAGCCTACGAAGAAAGGAATGGTTTTTCCAGCGGAGGACTTTGGGGTTTGGGAAGAAGCTCAATTGGGAGTGTGAGAAGAACCGCATTGAGCCATGGAAGCAAGTCTTGAAAGGGAAAAGATTAGAGATAGAGAAAGGAAGCTGGAGAAAGTGAGTCTAGTGAAAATGGGGGGGTGATTTATTGGGAATACGAAAGGGCGATAGCGTCCTTGACTTCAAAACATGGGAGTAAAGAACGTGAGAATAGTTAATAGTAATGTGGGCCACACAATTGGGAGCTTTCAAAATCCCACACCTCTGATAAGGAGAACATCCAGCAAGGCAAGAGGGAGAATTAGGGAGGATCATCCAAGGAATTCTCCACGTGCTCTCACACAATGGGGTAAGGAGAAAAAAAATCAATAAATTTTCCCACGTGCTAGCACGAAGGAAATTAGTGAGGTAACTGGAAGGGTTATTTGGGCCTAGAAGAAGTCAGCCTTTGTAATAGAAAGCCTAAGCTCGAGGCTTAATGAATCAAGTCCAATAATCCAGTAGCACTACAAGGCCCAGTATTCAACCAACACGCACGTTAGGGATAAGGTGATTAGGAGATAATGCCTTCACCGTTACTTGAAAGGTTATCTTATTAGATCATTTGAAATAATAAGGGATCAACTTGGCGGTTTGTCTATTCCTAATACTCATCACTGAGTGTTATAAATAGCACCCAAAGGTAAGGCATAACAAATATTCATAGATACAGTTCATTATCGCTTTCCTAACTTAGGCTTTGGAGGTTCTCTGAGCATATTGTGCCGCCATCTTCTTTGTTGTAGGTCACGCGTGTGGTTGGAGGTGTGTGGAACACGTCCCGAATAGGTAAGATCTTCAAAATCTTAAACTTTTTGTTTGGGTTGCACTTGAAGAGCTTTTTTGGTGCCTTCTCAAATTGGAAACCTTATGGGTAGAAATATGTTGTGGCAAAACAATAAAGTGTGACACGTGTGTTGCATAGGAAAGATAAATTGTTGGTAAAATATGGATGATAAAAGATATATGTATAAGTTTCATAAACTAGAGAATAAATAAAAATAATAAGAAGAAATTCGAAAGAGAGAACCTGGTATCAAGGCACGTTGTGATGCTCTCTTATGGTAGATTCTGCCACCTCCAAATCTTAACATGTATTAGACTTTTTGACAGTCTACTCTCAAGATATAATAACATTGGTTCTCATTAATCTCATTTTCGGTGCACACAAAAGAAGATCCTCAAACTCGATATAAAATAGTCAAGACCCAAAGAAAGAAAGACAAATGAAGAAGGAAATGTTTCTCTAATTTTCTAGAGAATTTGGAGTGGGCAAATTTCTGGGTGGGGTTCCATATTTATAGAGAATGAAATTACATTTGTGAAAAGTCACAACTAAAATGAAAGGATCATTTTGAAAAGTCAAAACTGAAATAAAAAAGCATTGTGAGAAGTCACAACTTTTCAAATTGGAGAGAATATATTGAAAATGTTTCTAATTCACCAAATGACACAACCCCTCATTTAGCGGTCAAGTGGTTAAGGCTCATATCCCCAAGATGCATTCATTGGTTCAAGTCACCATGTTATTTGTCATTAAATCTTGACAACCGAACTAACACATTAAACAATGACAATGGTTCACATTATATTTTTTTTACTTAACAGTAAATAATTTAATCATTTCAAAATCTAAACTCAGCAATCTCCCACCTGATTAAAATATTTTAAAGAAAAATTAGAATAAACTTCTTTGGAGTACTATACATCAATAGAGGTAGCTTGCAACTTTGAACATTTACCTAGTATTAGCGCATTTCCATTTGAAAGATCTATGGTGAACCAAGTCTTGAATCAGAATCTTTTAACTTGGGTTTCTCCACACCACACACATAGTACAACATATATCAGGTTCCTATCAAGGTGGTGCATAAAAGTCGTGCACCATATCTTGGATTCTTGAGTGTTGTAGGGAATAACTCAATTACCATAGATTCTGGCCCCACAGTCACACTCACATAAGTGAGTCCTCCAATGATACATGCAATTCAATACATCGCCTTAGTTTTGGATTCATTCAAAGCATTTCACTTTCCCTTTGCTATTGCATTTGTAGCACTCATAGCCTAGGAAAGGTCCAATAATAATATTTTAATAATACTCTCCAATCACTCAAGTAGCTTGTTCTTCTCATTGACCATTCTTCTTGGAATTTTCAACTAGGAAGGTTAGGTTATCACTACCGGTGACCTAAGTAACAGACTTTAGCCCCATCCCCATTGATGTACGTATAACCTTCAACTTTACTAGACCTTTTATTAAAGGATCTACAAGGTTTTCTTCTGATTTTGCATATTCCAAAGTCAAATATCCATTCTTTATCCGGAATCTTCTAGTAGAAGGTCTGATACTCAAATGTCTCCTTGTAACGCCCGTCCTTGTGGTGGGATTTTAAAAAGTAATTTAAGAAAAAGATACAGGAATTGCTGACCCTTTTAAAATTGTTTTCCTTTCCTTCCTAGGATATAAAAGATTTTATATTTAGAATTTAAAACGTGTTCTATAAATTAAAAGAGAGTTTACAGCAAAAATTATTAAATTGAATTAAAAAGCTTTTTACGAAAAAATTGACTTTCATACATCACATAAAATCAGGCCTAGGCTTCTGTCACTCTTCCCATGGGCCATTTCTGTCTAAACGTTTCTTACTCATTTTGTTCCTGAGAGGGGGAGGGACATACATAAAAATAAAACGAGTCAAATACTCAATAAACATTATTTCATACTGTAAAAATATACTAACATAGGTTTTCATTCATGCATTCATCATTCCTCTACATAATTTACATAAAACATTCATTTCATTTGAAAAGATTACAAGGCGGGTTTATCTTTAAAAGTGTTTTCATTTCTCATAAAACATTTTCCACACCTGGTACATTCATTCATAAAGAAACTAAATCATTAATACATTCAATTACTCTTTTCACTTTTTCTCTGGCTGGTACACACTATTAGGCCCCATGTGTTGGGGTTAGTGGTCTTTTAGACCCAGGTTAGCGGTACACACTATCATTTCAATATCATTTCCTAGCATCAAGCATAAACCTCAACATTTCATTTCATTGAAAATAAAGACTATAGCTACTACATATAACATCTATTCACATGCATACAACTATTATTTTGGGTGCATAAAGAGGAGTTGTCAAAGAAGGCATTTATATACGTATACCTTTAAACATTAATATTTAAGCATACTTTCATAAACATCATTTTATTTCCTTCATGGCATAAAAGAATATTTCTTATAAAAGTTTTTTATTTTCATTTCATATCATTTAGAAAACTCTATAAGAGTATGAACATAATACTTACCTAGACTCCATGCTATTTATTTTTCATGTAGTCCATTCATGTGCGTGTCAGATGGTAACTTATATGCATACATAACTTTACATCATTCATTTCATCAAGTGCACAAGTAACTAAAACTTAGAAAATGAATAACCTACCCTCCACTTGGACTTCTTTCACTTAGACATACTCTACTATCTGATTCCATCCTTCATACATTTCTAAATTCTCAAACTTATAGCTTGGGATCCACTTAAGGTCACATTTACAACACCTAATAGTCTACTTAAAAGTCCTTACCCTTTAAAGTGAACATCCTTGATTCAATTTAAAGGTTAAGACGCACTATCACCTTCATCACATTTTTCCTACCAGACTCTCCATTCTGATACATAACTTGAACCAATCAAGTTATACATCTCAATCCTAGTCAATACATACATTATTTCCTCCATTAATATACAATAACCAACATTTCATTATAATCCAAGCCAAGCATAATATACAACTTTAAGTAAACTCTAAATCTTAAATATCTTGTACTCATGCTTAAGACAGACTATCCATTACATATGGTAACTTTGTCCGACACATGCGTCCAACCAATTTATACATGTACCCTACTCCTTATCACCTAAGATCAACATATAGTCTTCCCAAACACTTCCACTTGTTTTTACAGGTTTCCTACCAACCAATACAATCCCAACCAACAAATCCCTTCAAATAGCACAACCAAACTACATAGCATATCCCGACACATCACTCGACCTACACTACATATAACCAAATCGCCAACTACACCACATCCAATCACTTCACACAATTCACAACCACCTTCTAAACTGCACAGTGATCCCATCACTTCACAAAGCACAACCACATCACAACTTCACATTAATCCCATAACTTCATATTCACAGTTCACTACACAACGCATTCACAATATTCCCGCCACTTCATAATCACAACCCCGTCACAATCACACTACGCACAGTCATAACACAACTACACAAACATCCCATCACTTCACACTACTTACAGCTACAACACAACTACACAACAATCCATATCACTTCACTCACCACAATCAAATCACAACTACTCCATTCACAATCCACAATTCACAAATACCAACAATAGCGCCATTCACAGCACCAATTAAGCTTCACAAAAATAATAATTCTAAATATATAGAAAATATACCATAGATCAAGGTCGAGCAGAGCAGAGGTGCAATAAGTCAAAGGCAGCAATGATGAGCTCGGGCAGCTTGCTGCCTCTAGTCCACAGCGGTCTAATGGTGGCTTGCAGTGATAGTGACGGTGGGGTGAAGACAGTGTTTGCAGTGATTGTGATACTCAAGGTGGTGGCTGTTTATGGTTGGGTAAAGGTTGAGAGGTGGTTGGGCAGTGGGCCATGCATGGAGGGACCTGTGGTGGTGTCATGCTCGATGGTTGGATCTTGGTGGTTGATGGCTGAGGAGATTGGGAATGGAGATGGAGAGGAGTGGTCGTTGTGGCGTTGGGGGGTCACGACGGCACTGGGACTCGCGAATAGAGGAGAACAAGAGAGAAATGGAGGTGGCTGGGCTCATGACAAGAGGGGGTTGTCGACTATAGAGGGATGGGTTGCTCATGGTGGGGGCTGGAGGCTTACTTTCATTAGTGGCTAAGCTAGGTAGCAGCGACATGGTGTGGGGTTCAGGGAGAAGCCGAGAGGGGTTTTGCGAGGGGTAAGATATGGAGGCACTGAGCTAGGGTACGAAGGTGGCAGGGGGTGCGAGAAGGCTTGGCTAAGCTGGGTTTCTCGTGTAGTGGTTCGCGGCAATGCTGGAACCCACGGAGGTCATGGATGAGAGATGAAAGAAATAGAGGGGAGAGCCGTTGGGAGGCTAAGATGTACGATGGTGGAGAGAGAGGTGGTGGTCGCGGTAAGGCTTGGTGGCGGAGGTGAAACAGCTGGTCGCAAGACTCGGTTAGTGTGGCTTGAAGAAGAAATAATAGTGAGAGGAGGGAGAGGGAAGCACTCAAAGAGAAATGGAGAGGGGAGTTTACCTGTGTGAGGTGGCGTGGCCAGTGGCGGCGTGGTGGAGGAGTGGGAAAAGAGAGAGTCACGAGCTGGGAAGGGGGATAAATGGCACAGGGGTAGCGGAGAGAGAGAAGAGAGGAAAAAAAGGGAGGGAAATTAGAGTTTTAATCCTAACCCTTTATCTAGGGGTTCCTAAACTAAATAAAAGAAGTAAAGCAACGAGACTAAAATGAAATGAGACTATATTTAGAAATTCAACTTTGTTTTCTAAATCTAAAATAATATTATTCATCATAAAATAAAATAATGAATATTAAATAATATTCCTAAAGAAATAAAATTACTTAAATAAAATGGTTTGTTAAAACTATATTATTTTTGGTGCTCCAAAAATATAAAGAGACTGAAATATAGACTTGGTTCAATAATACTAAAAATACCCAATTTAAAATAATTTTGGACATTTAAAATATTTGGAATATTTTAAAATACTCGGCTCGCTTTAAAAATCATTTGCTAAATTTCAAACACAAATTCAAGATTAAAACGCAAGGCAAGATTTGTGACCAATCAAGAGAAAATAGAGCGGTTGGTCACACTCCTCTTATGATTAAAGTGTTTATTATTATGAACACTTTTTAAGTAGTGTAATTTCTGACAATAAATTCTTAAACCACTCTACCTCATATCCGGTAGTATTCAAGACTATTAATTCATCCTCCATAGTAGATAGTGAAATCACAGTTTGTTTGGAAGATCTCCAAGTTACAATTGCTCCATCAAGAGTGAAAATATATCTACTATATCAGTTATCCAACTAGCATTAATGTATGCTTCTAATATAATAGGATACCGAGAATAATGGATATCATACGTTAGCATCGTGTTTCGTACGACTTTGGGCCAAGTTCCAGCAACTCAGGTCTATAGAACTAGACCCGCGAAAGTAGAGAAGAAGGCAATTGGGAGAGGGTGGCTTTGGGGCCAGGGAGTCTCCCATGCCAAAGTCAATAAAGTCTCTTGGAAGTTTATAAATAAGTAAGAGGGTCTAGGGATTTGAGAGCGTCTCTCGTACCTGGGAGTTGCTATTTTTATCAGGAGTTTATGAGGGGGATAGATCCTGTATGCTCTTATGGAGCCCATGTCCTTTGTACTGTTCCTTTTATCAAAGTCTTTTAATGCGGCGTGACTCTACAATGACATCATCAATATGGCGTGTAGCTCGGATAGTGAGTTCATTAATGCGGCGTGGTTTCTTGACTTGTCAGGTCTTCGATGGACGTCGATGCTCTTGTGTCAGAGGATCAAGGGTTCCCCATCTTTCTCATTCTATCTCGTACAAGTCCCCATGATCAAGGTGTGGCCGAGATATGTCAGGCTCGTTTGTCCCCTCAGTTAACTTTTCCTTGTAGGCGCCTTGCTTCATTGGTGAGCTTGGACCCTGGGGTTGAGTACCGAGCTAAGGCCTAGTGGGCTTGTGAGGTGGGAAAATCCCCTTGTAGTTACCCATCCAATTCCTCTCAAATGGGTTCGAGGGAAATTTTGCTTTTGCTCCCCAGGTTAATCAACTTTTTCCCTTGAGACTACACAGCCTTTTCTTTCTTGGGACGGGGTTTTGCGGACTTCTTGGCGCTTATCTATTGCACTCATGTTCCCCAGCTATGTCCGAGTGACCTTTTTTGCTTTACTCTATATCTTGCAATGGTTTATCTCTAGTGTGCATGGCTGTATTTTGGCGGTTCTATTTCATATTAAATGGCGCCCCTTCAGTCCCTTCGTCATTACTTCGTGTTAAGTGGTTAATTATTTTCCACGTTTCATTATTAGATATGCTCTATTGGAATCGCGACGATTGTGGGATTCTAGTACTCATTGGGGCATGTGAGTTCCTACTGCATCAGGATATCAACCGTCAATCTTGCCTATATAAAGCCCTTTTCCCTTTTAGCGATTGGTTACTTTGCTCATTCTCTCTTCTACTTTGTATCTTGTGGTCCATGGTCAGGGTGACCCCATTCTACAGGTTTCTCATGGTGTTCAGAGGTGACTTCTGTTGAAGTGGAGTCGTTGAAGGAGACCTATAGGGTTTCTCGGAAGGTAGAATTTGTGGTGCCTCTTTCTACAGAAGGGGTGATAGATTCTAAGGGTTACGGCACCAAGGTTGCGGTGTACCCCGCCATGTTCTCCTGTGGCCTCAAGTTACCCTTCTGTCGACCTATGCGACAACTGTTGGGTTTCTTCTAGTTGACTTCTGCTCAACTACCTTCCAGTGCATGGAGGATCCTTGTGTCTTGCTATGCCATCTGGCGTCACGTGTTGGAGGAGGTTGGGGTCGATTACCTGGATCTTATAGTGCGCACATATTTCCTCACCCACAACATTCTGAGGCAAGGTTATCACATCTACGGCTTCAGATCGATCCAAGCATTGGCTCGGCTGGAGTCGTAGCATAACATCGTGAAGAGGTGGAATCATCAGTTCTTCTTTCTGTTTGCTGAGGGATGGGAGTTTCCTATTGGGTAGGCCAGTCGGTGCTTATTCTCTGTTTTCGCCATATAGGGGATCATGGAAGGTGACAACGGTCGTCACCCTACTGCGACCTCGATCGAGATACTTAAGGATCAAGATCATCTGTGCCTGGGTGAAGGTCCATCTAGATGACCTTTTTTTATAGGCTCTGCTAGCCGAGGACAACCTTCGTCGATACTTGGCTCCCTCAGCCAATTTGGGCTCCGACATAGGCTTCCTAATAAAGGAGGTTACGTCCCTAGTCCATAGCTGCTCTCCCAGCTCACCGGTGGAGGGCAAAGGGAAAAAGCCACAGAGGATCTCTCCTGTCAGATTTGACTTCGACGACTTTCCCGTTCCTCCCGGAGGTCCTTCTATGGAGGTGCTTGTTGTCTGGCTTAGCTCTCTTCACCCAAGAAGATGATGACGATTGTGAACTTTCTGCACACCTCGTTACTGGCTCGAGGAGTTGTCGCGGATGTTCAACCAGAGTTGCCAGTCCCCGGGTCCATTGTTGAAACCGTTCCTATGACCCCACCGGGCCCTTCGATGGTGAAGGGTCTTCAGTAATCCCTCCACCCCTTGGCACGAATTTTGAGCGGGTTCCTTCGCCCTCGCCCATGGAGCATTTTGCTATGGATGAGGGGTCCCCCGAGCAGGTTTCCATCTTGGAGTCCCCTTTATTTCATTCTCTAGAGTTCGAAGTCTCTTCGGCTAGTGATGAAGTGGCAGGGGCCATAGCTCAGGTTGAGGAGGTCGTGGCGGGCATTCCTCTCGTTAAGGTAGTCTCGACGCCTACGACTCTTAATGTGGATGAGGAGGCTATTGACGAGGTCTCGACTAACTTTCAACCAACGATGGCAGCGACCAGTGCCGATCGTATCCGTAAAACGAATAGTAGGCTCAAAAGGTTCTTTGTTGGGGTAAGGTCTTCATTTGCACACTCTCTACACTTCTTATTTGTTTCCTTCTTTGATTTTGACCCAAACTTCTGTGGCAGGGCGTGGAGCGTCTGGTAGCGTTCATTGTGGATGGCTGAGAGGAGGTGGCAAGGGAGAACAGAGCACTCTGTTCACTCACACAGCTGGCTGTACGTTGTGCCGCGGACGAGTGGAAGAAGAGGGAAGAGGTGAAGGAAGCCTTTGTCGACTTGTCGAAGTCCTAGGATGAGGTTGGTGTCCTTCATCTCAAGGAAGCACTCGCCTCCGAGGTGAGGGAAGGGCTGCAAAAGTCTCTTGATGACTGTCAATGGGAGCTTGAGCAGCTGCAGGCCAAAAACTTCCATCAGTCTGTGGATGACAAGTAGTGAAAAATAAGAGCTTAATACCCAATTTCCCTCACAATACCTTCCAAAAGTAGCTAAGAAATTTCACATCCCTATCAGAAACAATACTCCTAGGTTCACCATGGAGTAGCACTATCTCCATGAAAAACAAGTCAGTTATGTTTGTGGCATCATCTGTTTTATGGCATGGAATGCCATCTTACTAAATCTATCCACAACCACAAAAATAGAATATCTACTCCTTTTTGTCCTAGGTAGCCCTAAAACAAAGTCCATAGATATGTCCACCCATGGCTCATTAGAAACGGGGTAAGGGTGTATATAATCCATATGGAATAACCTTAGATTTGGCCTTTCTACATGTAATGCACCTACCACAAATGTGATTGACATCTTTCTTCATCTTAGGCCAAAAGAAATGTTCATGGAAAATATCTAAAGTTTTCTTGACACCAAAGTGTCCCATTAATCCTCCACCATGTGCCTCAGGCACCAACAACTCACACATAGAACAACTTGGCACACAAAGTTTATTTTTTTTAAACAAATAACCATCATGCTTGTAAAACTTACCGAATGCCGCCTTATCACATGCCTTATACACATTAGAAAAGTCAGCATCATCGGCATACATGTCTTTCACATATTCAAAACCAAGCATTTTAGCACTCATAGAAGTAAGAAGTACATACCTTAGGGATAAAGCATCAGCTACAATGTTCTCCGTACATTACTTGTATTGGATGACATATGAAAATATCTCAATGTATTCCATCCATCTAGCATGCCTTTTATTCAACTTACCTTGACCCTTGAGATGCTTCAATGATTCATGATCGGTGTGGATCACAAATTCCCTAGGCCACAGGTAATGCTGCCAAGTCTCTAATGCACGAATAAGAGCATAAAGCTCTTTGTCATAAGTAGGGTACTTCAGGGACGCCCCACTTAGCTTCTCACTAAAGAAGGTTATGGGCCGCCTATCCTGCATCAAAACGGCTTCAATTCCTATTCTTGAGGCATCATATTCAATTTCAAAAGTTTTGTTAAAATCAAGTAATGCTAACACAGGTGCAGAGCACAATCTTTCTTTAATAGTGGCAAAAACATTCTCTTGATCAACCCCCAATGAAACTCAATATTCTTTTTAATTACTTCAGTGAGTGGTGCAGCAATGGTGCTAAAATATTCAACAAAATGCCGATAAAAGCTAGCTAAGCCATAAAAGCTTCTTACCTTAGTGATGCTTTTTGGCGTTGGCCACTCCTTGATGGCCTTGACTTTCTCTTCATCTACCTCAACACCTTTTGTAATGACAACATAACCAAGAAAAATAACTTTTTCTATGCAAAAGGTATATTTCTTGAAATTAGCATACAACTTTTCACATCTTAACACATCAAACACGTATCTCAAATACTCAATGTGTTCATTTAAGTTCTTGTTACACACTAAGATATCATCAAAGTACACAACCACAAACTTGCCTATGAACGTACGTAGGACATGGTTCATTAATCTCATGAAAGTATTGAGCGCATTTGTAAGTCCAAATGGCATAACTAACCATTCATAAAACCGATACTTAGTCTTAAAATGATATAAACCTGCACGAATGGAATCCATTGAACCCACAATCAATTTGAAAATTCACCCAAGAAAGTCAAAATCAAGTCAATGGATGAAGAATCTAGACCCGATGAGAACTTGTTTCAAAAACCTAGATTATATTAAAATCTAGACCCGTTGAAGAACTATTTTCAAGAGCCCAGATTACAAGGAGGAACATCACAAAGGTTGTGATTTACCTTTGATAAGTTCAAAAGTTCAATCAAGAACAAGAAAAGTAAACTCAACTCACAATTAAAATTCAATATTGTTTAACCCTTCAAATGAGGCTACAAAGAATATTTAAACCAAAACCTAATTGAAACCCTAGCCAAAATAAAGTTTTTTCTCCCAAAAATACCCTTACATGAATAGTACCGCAGATATAGTAACTCGGCTCTTGAAACCCTAGTTCCTAAAAGGTAAATTTTCAAATAAGCCCTTGGCCACAATACAAGGCCTTCCCAAAACCCTAGTTCATAATAAATAAGACATATGTGGGCCAAGTATCCTCAAATCCACTTATTCTAAACTAATAAAATAAATCATTTAACCAAATTGAAAGTTTCCAATAACAATAGGCCCTATCACTAAGTCATGTCTTCCACAGCTTGAATCAAGTGGATCAAAACTGGTTTTCCTTCTTTCAAGCCCATCTTGAGTGATGGGCTATTGCTAGCTTCATTCCAAGTGGATTGCATCAATCCTTGCATTGCTTCTTTGATATTCTTGGCTCTTGATCTTGTAATTGGCCCATCTGAAACTTGCAAATGATCTTTAAGACTTGACCCACCTTGGTTCCCATCATTGTATTTGTTTCCCTTCTCGTTCCAGCTCCTCTATGCGTGGTTGCAAGTCTTGAGCATAATGGTCCACATATTTCCTCAACTCCTTATTTTCTTGTTTTAATATTTTATTTTTTCTACGTTTATTAGCAAGCATTTGTTGTAACTCAAAAATTTGAGTTTTGAGTTCATCTACCTCACTCACCAATGACAGTAATATTAAAACAACCTCAGCATTAGACCGGGTAGAAAAATGTATCTATTCTTTGATCATGGCGTTGATGGCATCAGGACAGAAGAATAATGGTTGGGGGGTAAATGATACTTGATTCAAATCAGGAATATTATTGGCAGAATGTTACTCGGCCATTTGAGAGATAGAGAGAAGTTGTGAGAATTGAGAGAAATGTGAGAAATATAGAGAATTGTTCTGTATTTTGAAGGGTGGAAATGGTCTCTTATATAGAGGCCTAGAGCATTCAAGGCTCTGCGAAAACTGATCCAGGTGAGACCCGGAGCGGAGCTCGAGGCTCTAAAGCAGTTTTTGTATCGATGGTCCAGTTGCACGGGACCCCATATTCCGTGACTTACAGTAGTTGTCGGACTCCAGAATTTACGACATCTTGTCCCGCCTAAGGAGTTGTTATTATTTGAAGGCCAAGTCCATGCATACATATATATATATATATATGAGAGTATCATTAGGGGTAGAGAGGATAAATTATTAATTGACACAAAAGCATGCATGCACAAACATAGTATAACACGAGCTCAATTGAAGCAAGCCATTCATTTATAATATATATATAATAATATAAACTATATAATATTATTTCTTTATATAAACTATATGTTTCTTTTATAAGTGAGGTGAAATATCATCATTTATCTTTCCTTTGATGTCTCGATTTGATTCAAGGGCAACTTCTTTTTAAAAAGATGATCAAGGGTAAATTGGCAAGACTCATATTTTATATACGCGGGTGGGTGTTCAAGAATAATGATTCTAGATGATCAATAATATCCTTTCGAGTTATATATTTATCTTGGTAGTGACAATGCTGACAAATATTGGGGCCTTCCAACGTGTCAGCCGTCCTTGAGGGGAAAGTAGAGGTAAAATAAAAATAGGAAAGAGAAAGTGGTAGGATTTTGACGAGAATGCATTTGGTGTTGCTCTTTGGTCCTCTCTCTATAAATCACAACATGACCAATTGCTATCTTTCGCTCAAATTCTTACTCCTATTCCCTTTCCAAATAATTGGTTGTTGCTTAAATTAAATCTTAAAAGTACAAACTCTAGTACTCTTTTTTTTTAGAAAAGTGACGAGGTCAGTCCACTAGTGACCCCGGCCCATATTTTACCATGGCAACATCCAAGACACACAGGATTTACAATTATTCAAAATAATCATTCAATGTGCCAATGACAAGAACTTATTGGGAGAATCCAAAAACCCAATGCCTAATCCACCAGGATAATTATTAGAGAGAGCTATACCAAGAATAACGAGTAAATCAAAACCAACCATAAATGAAATGAAACACCGAAACGTAATCTCACGAACAACACCGTAAATGACCCAACAACGTAAACGTGTAACCCAGAAACGACGTCTGCTACAAATGCCATCGTTCACGATTTATCCCCTTGTTAGGCACGACAAACCACATTTATTCAAGCGTAATATGCCTTTTAATGCCTTTGGTATGGTAGTCGAAGTATAAACCTCTGAAACCCCATTGCTACTAGCTTTAGCTAACCAGTCCACATCGTTATTTCCTTCTCTAAACACATGTGAAAACCGAATATTAAGGCCTCGGATGAGTGAAAGTATCTCCTCTAAAAAATCCTCCAAATACCAAACTTGACATCTTCCCTTTTCCAACCAATTCCCAACCAAAGATGAGTCTAGTTCAACAACAATGTTAACCAAACCCATATCCTTACATCTGCGCAATTCAAGTATAACCCCCAATAACTCAGCTTTATTATTAGAACCCATGCCAATATATTCAGAAAAGGAAAAAATGATGTTACCCTCATGATTCTAAAGCAGCCCCCCAGCACCCGACTCTCCCGAATTCCCCAAGCTACTACCATCCGTGTTTAATTTTAACCAACCCAACTCTGGCTTAGCCAAAGAAACTGCAATACAACTCCTTTTCAAAGAGCTTACCGTCGGCAAATCTAACTCTTCTAGAATTGCTTGATCATGTCTATGCAAATTTCCTGCTTGGCTCAGTCTCAAACCGACCCAATGTATCCAGTATTTAACCTTCCTCCACAAAACATTCAGACAATCTTTTTTACCCTCCATACGTGCCGAATACCTCCACATCCAAAGATTCCATATTAAAATACATGGAACCACACCAATCAAATTCCTGACCATAGAAGACTTCCTTGTTCTTCAAAACCAAGCTTCAACAGTTGCCAAACAAGATCGATTAGCCACATAGGGAACTCCCAAGAAACTAGAGCATAAGTGCCAAAGCTTAGCACAAACACATCCACTGTATAGAACATGATTCAGGTCTTCAAAATATCCCTGACGACAACATTCACATTTTGAGACTATCGGGATCCCAATACATCTAATCCTCTCATCCACACTCAAGCTGTTCTTCATAGCTTTCCATAGAACAACAAAGAATTTCTTTGGCAAAGCTGAGTGCCAAATCCATCCTCTCATCCGTGTTTATTAGTCCATTGATGTTTTTGGAGCCGAAATACGAATCCAATCCACTTGCTGTTGAAAATCTCCAATCCTACTAAAATATCTGTTCCCTGTTTAATACCACCAATACAAGTTAAAATATCATCTGCAGCCTCTTGACCCACAAGCTGGACAAGCAAATCCACATCCCAAGTATTCTCAATCATGCACTCTTTTATCTTTAACAACAGAAAATCAGACAATAGAAAATTATTACATAGAGGACCATCTTCCATCCATTTATCCCGCCAAAATGATAAATTCCCTTCTTTCACACTCCATACAGATTTCTCAACATGAGGTATCGATGGTTTATAAAATAGGTTCCAAGTTGATTGTGAATCAATTGTCATCGGTTCTGAGTCGGCTGATTTCTCAACAACAAGAGGTATCATCGGCACTCTTTGTGCTCTCTTTGTGATGGAGTTTATCGAAATTGGCACATAGTTATAATTTACTTTTTGGCACATAGTTATACATATAATCATTTGCACCTTTCGGCGCTTATGCAAGATAGTTACTTAAAATATATCACATAATAATCAATGATAAAATTTAAAATAAAGGGCAGTATTTCTGTTTTTTTTAATAAAATTAAAAATATAAATTTTCAAAAAATAGTACATAATGAAACTAAAAAGTATCATACCTTGGGTAGTTTGGAAAGGGGTGCTAGAAACAACATTGGCTGCTTGATGAGTGATGGTTTCATTAGATTGTGAGTGGATTAAGGCTAACAATTTTTTACAGTCAAGGGTGTATTAAGAGGTTGGCTCGTGACTTGGTTTGCTGATGAAGACTTTCCTTTCTGTCAAGAGTTGGTAAATTTGAAACCTGGAGGATAGTCGTGTACTTTGTAACATTTATCAACCGTGTGATTGGTCATCCCACAATGAGTGCAAAACAATTTTTCTCTTCTGTGCTGCTAATTTCCAGGAACAAATCTTTGGCCTGATGAATTCGATTCTTGCATTTTACTCATAAAAGCGACAGTGTCAATTGTGCTAGTTCTGCTAATTTCTCTTTGTTTCTCTTCTTGGACCATTAAAGAGAATACTTTGTTTATCTCTAGTAGAGGTTCCATCATCAGAATCTGCCCTCTAACATGAGAAAAAAATTCATTCAATTCCATTAAGAATTGAATGACATATTGCCTATCTTGATATTTCAAGAATTGCCGAATGGCATCACAAGTGCAAGTTCTCAACATACCACAAGATCATGTGGGAATTTGATTATAATCAACCAATTCATCCCATAAAGACTTGAATTTCGTATAGTAATCTCTTACTGACATATTTTCTTGAGTCAGCATCGATAAATCTTTCTGAAGTTGAAAAATTCTTGGCCCATTTTCTTGTGTGAACCTATTCTTGAGATCTTGCCACATATCCTTAGCAATTTGTGCACAAATAATACTGGCCCCAATTTCTCTTGATACAGAATTGATGATCCAAGAAGATACCATATTATTGCATCTTTCCCACAAAACACTTGAAGAATCTGTTGAAGCTAGTCAAACTATCGATCCATTTGCAAATCCAATTTTGTTTTTTTTTTGGCCTTCAATGCCATTATCATGGACCTGCTCCATGTATGGTAATTTTTCCCAATGAAGATGTTGGACACCAAGATTGTACCTGGTGAATCACCACTTTGTAAGTGGTATGGATTGCTCTCCATGTTCATAGAGTTTGAAACGGAAACTGAATCTGAATCAGTGGACATGGATCCTCTTACATTAATACCATAATACAACGGGAAAGAAAGCAGAGAGAGAAGTCTAAAAAGAACTAAACTTTATTCTTCTTACTTATATTTACATTCTAAATCCTCTGTATTTATAACCAGAAATAACAGAATGTAAACTAATAACAGAAAGTAAACTAACTATTACATTCATCTAATGGGATTATTAAACGTGTTGCAGTATATCATCTACTTATTATCTGTGATATTCCTTCTCTTGAGAGCCTCGGCCTCAATCATAGCTCTGAGGTTGTCAAAACCAGTCAGAGCTAGACCCCATGAAACTAAAGATGCAGTCAATCAACACAAATTGAACACCACAAACTTGAAGATAAAAACATGCACATCAGACAAGTAAAAAAAATCAGCTTCAACGAAATGAAAGGAAAAAAAAAAATCCAACACTGAAAAACAAACTTGAAGAACCAAAAGAAGAGAGAAGGTGCACAGAAGAGAGAAGACGAAGAGAGAGAAAAGAGAGAGGGTTTGAATTGAGAGAGGAGGGAGAGAGCCGACAATGAGAGAGGATTTGAGAGAGCTGACACACAAACAGAATAAAAGCATTCCCTCTTGATGACTAAAAGATAAATATATCACTAAATTACACGGAAACACATGCACTAACTTAATTAATAGAAGGCTAAAATTGGCATGAGAAAAAAATAAATTGAAGAAAAAATGGACGATGAAATTGGACTGTTCATTCCTGTAGCAGCTAGATAGTCGCTTATTATAATATAAAGATATATATACTCGGAAGAGAAATACGTAGAGTTATTATTATAAATTGCTATAAAATATTTTGTAAGATAAAAATTTGTCCATTTTACTTGTTTTATTTAAATTGGTAAATACCAATCGCTATGATGAAGTTTAACCCTCAGTATTTATTAATCACATTTACTAATTTATTATATACGAGGATGGGATATATGATGATAATCATTGTGAGCAATACTACTTATCATCCTATATCAATATGTGTGTGTTTAAATAGAAGCGTAAAAATGATAAATCATATATTAGTGTGTGGTGTATGGGATAATAAGTAGAAATTTTTAATCATTATATATGCATTATATATGAGAGCCCTTCTACTCATCCCTACACCACACACAATACTTAATTTTTTTTTTTTAGTGTATGATATAAGGATGATAAGTAAACTTTTTTTATATATAAATACCAAAGAATCTCGGTGTTGCATGTACAATACTCTTTTTGGAAGGCAACACTAGTGGGCTTATGAATGGATGTTGTGGCCGCACTAATAAAATATTTTTCCCTAGATCAGAAGATCAGTGGGATGAGTGCGCCCAATCTAAGAATGAGAATCACAACTTAATTTTATGATGTTTATGATTTGGATAAGAATTAAAAAAAAAAAAAAAAAAAGAGTTCCAATCCAATCCCAATAGCTATGCACTCGAGTTTTCTCATTAGTTGCTGGCGACTCTTTTCTCACCCACAACGTGTACTTAGACCCAACAGCTACTCCGCAAATACTTGCTGTGCATGTATTGTTGGTAGACTAGAAAACTATTATGCCCTTCATTGCCCAAGAAGTTTGGATATTGGTAGACTAGAAATTTCTCAGAGGCATCCTCTAACTTCTGGTCTATGCCCTTGCACTTGTTGTTGTTGTCGTTTTTGTCTGACCACCTCCATCAGTAGAGGAATAGCCTGCATCATGGCATCCATGCACGCTACAACAAATATGGGTTTTTCTTGGGAGTGGCTATTGTGAGAAAAAGTATATCATTAGTGGGAAAAAACTTTTTCCCACCAATTTGTTTCGTGGGAGATTTGTGGCATATAATTGGTGAAGAAATAGTCTTTTTCTACCAAATCACAAGTTCATGGGAAAAACTTTCTTTTCTCCCCTGAACTACTGTGGTGGTTAAAACCTTTTTTCTTCGTGGCAAATAAGGTTTCATCTGGTATGATGTGGTGGAAAATAACATCTCTCCATGACAAATACTTTTCTTTTTGCTGTCACGAGTTAATATAGGCAAAAAATAATCATAACAAACAGTCTAATATAGGCTAAAATAAATATATCCAGACCTTGGAGATCCAAATTCATGCTTCTATAATTTAAAAAAAAAAAAAAAACATGTAAAAATATGCTATCATTCACAAGAATAATTTCTAATGAGAACCAAATTTATACACATACACCACACAACCACAAAACTTTATAAATTACAATTCATGACCCCACAAATAGTGGGGTGTGGTTTAATATTTTGGGATAATTATATTATCTAATATTAAAATTTATAGTTTGTTTTCAATAGTAAATAAGTTAGGTTTTAATATTTTTAGTCGGTGAAATTAAGTAAATATTGATGATTTTGGGAAGTGATAGTATTTTTAGGATTAAGAGAATTTGACATTTAGGAAAAACAGGTTATTTTAGTATTTTAGCTTTAAGAATTGAAATACTTGTTCGATTGAAATTTATGGGAGTTAGATGACAATTTTATAGGTGCCGATTGATTTTCGTTCAGTACTATTGTGGAGAATTTCTGATAAGCTAAGAAGTTCAGGTAAGCGGGGTTCCTATACTAGACTTTGTATAAAAATAAAATGGGCTAGGGTTGATTTTTGAAAAATATGCATGTTTGGTTATGAAAATAAATTTGAACCACCTCAGTTTTTTGTTTCTGCATTACTCATGAGATTCTGTTTAAAAATAAAGTATTTTCTGGCATAACTAGTGTAGACATGAGCTATTTTGGTATTTTTTTTCTAAACTGTGCAAAAGAGAGCGAATATAAAATTTTGTGCATAAATTATGTTTTTGCGATCTGATTCTGTTCTGTTTTGAAGATGTTTTGTACTCTGATATGATATGATGTGATTTCTGAAAACCTCTAGCATAACATTCTGTTTCTATTTTTGTTCCATTCTGACCTTAGCACGGGTGTAAAACTACGGCCTCTATTTGGGTTGATATCAACTTTTCTGTTTTCGGTGCACCCACTTTGGAAGCAAAGTAGTTTTCTGCGTGGTCTTTCCTGTGTGCACACTAGAGGCTCTGAGAATAATAAGGGGAAGATTCACATTATGTTTATGCTAAGTTGGCTGCCAGGATTTGCACAACCCTACCACAGGGCTTAAAGTGGTTTCTGTTCTGATATGATAAGATAAGATGTGATGTTTCAGTTTATGCTATGCCAAAGGGATTTTGATTATGAATATTTTGAACTTTTGTACTGATATTTTTTATAATATTCTAATTATTCATTCTAAAAGAAAATGTTTTGTTCTGTATTCTAAAAGAAAATGTTTTGTTCTTCATTCTAAAAGAAAGTATTTTGTTCTGCATTCTAAACTCTGTAAATGCTCATGTTTACACATTAGTATATATTCTCTGCTTACTGAGTTGTTAATAACTCACCCCTTATCTACAAACATTTTTCAGATGATTTTAATGGTTCAGCTGGAGAACAAGAGTAGGAAGTTTTAGCAAAGTGATGATAGTAGATGAATAAGTACTCGACGGTATAAGTACTTATTTGAGAGTCATAGTTAGTAAATTGATTATTTTTAGATATTTTGATGTGTTGGATTAATGATATTTTCGAGTCTTTGGAGGGTTTCTAATTTCTTTTATTAAGAATTTCTTTGTTGTTTTGGTGAAGGAACATGGATATTTGAGTTGAGCAAATGAATTAATATTTGATTGAGTTTTTTGGATTTTATAACTCTTAATACTTAATATCAATTCCAATACCACAACTATAAAATCCAAAAAACTCAATCAAATATTAATTCATTTGATCAACCCAAATATCCATGTACCTCACCGAAACAACAAAGAAATTCTCAATAAAATAAATTAGAAGCTCCCAAAGACTCAAAAATATCCTTAATCCAGCACATCAAAATATCCGAAAATAATCAATTTACTAACTATGACTCTCAAATAAGTACTAATACCCTCGAGCACTTATTCATCTGCTATCATTACACCTTGCTAAAACTTCCTACTCTTGTTCACCAGCTGAATCATCAAAATCATCTGAAAAATATTTACAGATAAGGGGTGAGTTATCAACAATTCAGTAAGCAGAGAACATATACTAATGTGTAAACATGAGCATTTACAGAGTTCCGAATGCAGAACAAAATACCTTTTTTCAGAATGAAGAACAAAATATTTTCTTTCAGAATACAGAACAAAATATTTTTTTTAGAATGAATAATCAGAATATATAAAAAATATCAGAGCGAAAGTTCAAAAATATTCATAATCAAAATCCCTTTGGCATAGCATAAACTGAAACATCACATCTTATCTTATCATATCAGAACAGAGACCATTTTAACCCCCGTGGTAGGGTTGTGCAAATCCCGGCAGCCAACCTAACAGAAACAGAATGTGAATCTTCTCCTTATTATTCTCGGAACCTCTAGTGTGCACAGGAAAGACCACGCAGAAAACTACTTTGCTTCTAAAGTGGGTGTACCGAAAATAGAAAAGTTGATATCAACCCGAATAGAGGCCATAGTTTTACACCCGTGGTAAGGTCAGAATGGAACAAAAATAGGAACAGAATGTTATGCTAGAGGTTTTCAGAAATCACATTATATCATATCAGAGTACAAAACATCTTTAGAACATAACAGAATCATATCACAAAAACATAATTTATGTACAAAATTTTATATTTGCTCTCTTCTGCACAGTTCAGAAACAAAATACCAAAATAGCTCATGTTTATACCAGTCATGCCAGAAAATACTTTATTCTTAAAATAGAATTTAATGAGTAATGCAGAAACAAATAACTGAGGTAGTTCAAATATCTTTTCATAGCCAAACATGCATATTTTTCAAAAATCAACCTCAGTCCTTTTTATTTTTATGCAATATCTAGTATAAGAACCCCGCCTACCTGACCTTCTTAGCTTATCAGAAATTCTCCATAGCAGTATTGAACGAAAATCAATCGGCACCTATAAATTGTCATGTAACTCCCATAAATTTTAATCGAACAAGTATTTCAATTATTAAACCTGAAATACTAAAATAATCTGTTTTTCTTAAATGTCTAAAATTCTCTTAATCCTAAAAATACCACCACTTTCCAAAATTATCAATATTCACTTAATTTCTCTGACTAAAAATATTAGAACCTAACTTATTTACTACTGAAAATAAACTATAAAGTTTAATACTAGATAATATAATTATCCCAAAATATTTTAAAATAAACCATAACTATTTTTTAATAAACCAATCATATCTAAAGTGTAAAAAATAACATTACACCATTATGGTTTACTCTTAAAATAAATCTTTATTTAATAACATGTTAAATTACTTAAATGATTTCTGTAATCATGATTAAAATAAAGTTTATTAACACATATTAAAAATTTTAAAACACATTAACACAACTTGCAGTTCAAAGGGTCAAAAAAGTAATTAACGATGTTAGTGTAAAACATGGGTTAGAAGCATGCAATTACACCCATGTAAAAACCAAATTCATTGAATGAAAACAGAGGCTACGTACGCGATGGAGGTTCACTGTGAAGAGTGGAGCTGCGACGGAGTTGGGTGCGGTGGGTGGCGGTCGTTACTACAGCGGTGCACTGGAAGAGAGAGAGTGATGAGTGAGAAAGAGAGAACGGAGAGTGAGAGATGCGCGAGAGAGAAACAGAGAGGGAGAGAAACCACACGGGATACTCACCGAGAGGGCAACGATGCGGCGGCGACAAGGTGGTTGGGCAGCGGCAGATCACGGAGTGGTTGGGGTGTCAGCGTCGCTGGGCTTCCCTTTGCCGTGGCTGGTGGCACCGCACAAGATGAAGTGCCCTGGTTTGGGATGCAAAAACAGAGTGGTTTTCGGTTGCTAGACGGAGGTTGTGGCTCGCGGTGGTGCTAACGGTGGCTGGGACTTACGGATTTGGCTGGATTGTGGCTACTTGAAGGTGGTGAGACGGCAGTTGGTTAGGCGCGGTGGACAACCCAGGTTGCTTCCGTTGATGGCGAGATCGCACGGGAGTTGGTTTTTAACAAAGCAAAGCACGGAACAACCACAAGTTACGTCTCGGGCTGGGTAGACTGCGGTGCCCAGTGGCTGGGGACGGTTTCGAGGAGGATCTTGGGTGATGGCCGTGGTTCACAAAGGAGGGTAGATGCTCTGGGGAGTTTGGCTGGCCGAGGTCATGAAAAGAGGGCAGCGGTAGCGGCAGCTTGGGTTTCTTCATGCATGAAGGATGGTTGAGACGCGCATATATATAGGGGATTAAATATAAAAACCCTAGAGAGGAAGGAAAGACGTGCATCGGCAAGCCGTGTAACGCGTACGAGATTGAAGCGTGCATTAAGTGGGAACGGAAAAGGAGCAGTGCCAGCAGTGAAAAAGAAACGGAACGTGGAGTCTGAAATAAGATATCACGGGTTTGGGCTTTTTCTGGATTCATGGGCATCGACTCAATTTCAAAAAAATTAATATGGGTCTCGACTCAATTCCTATAAAATAATCCAATTTGTCCTAGAAAATCTTCGGCTCAATTCTCACCTTGGCCCTTTAGAAATACAAAACTTAATTAGAAGTCCAATAAAATCATAATCCCCCAAAACAAAGATTTTAAGGCCCATAGTTTAATAAAAAAATTACTTTGAAAAAAAAGTAACTACACTCTTCATTCGTATAAATTCAAAAACCAAACTTTTATAATGGTTTGTTACTAGACTCGGGTGTTATATCCTTTCCACCTAAAAAAAAAATTGGTTCTCGAAATTTACTACACCTAAAGCAAAGTCCAAATATTTAATCCTTCACACTTATTTGTGCACATTGTATTGTACTTCAAAAGATCATATCTAAACTATAAACCTCAACAATACAATTAAAAACCTAAAACAACTCTGAACTCTCCACATAATCCATGAACCTTATACAAATAGCGAAATAGACTNAAGGAGAAAAAAAAAAAAAAAAAAAAAAAGAGCGGGGTACCTATGATCTCATTGTTGTCGTCCTCAGCATCTTCAGAAGTTAGTGCAAATACTTGGGCCGGTCCCATTCTACGTTGATTGTTTCCCTAATTCATATGCTGGGAACCTGGAGGTGGGTTAGGCTTCTGTTGCACGTCAGAAGCAAAGGGCATTCACTGATAAGATGTCCAGTCTTACCGCATCGAAAACACGCCCTCACTTCCCTTCTGTACTTTCCAGTGTGTGCACGATTACAAAACTTACAGAGATTATTCGATTGATTTCCCTACGTCTGCTTTTGACTTGAACTACTTCCTTCATTTCTCTTTTTCCATGGCCCTTGATCCATTGCAGATTGAGACCCTTGTGGCGCAGTCCTCTTACTCTGTTCCAGTAGTGTCGCGCTTCTTTGAAGGCTCCGTTCAAATACCGTGGCCTTATTCACCAACTCAGAAAAGTTCCAGATTTGAAAACCCACAATTCGTTCGTAAATCTTTTCGTTCAACCCCTGTTCAAACTTACGGGCCTTCTTCTCCTCATCAGAGATCAAATATACTGCAAAACATGAAACTCGATAAATCTAGCTGCATACTGGTGTACTATCATAGCTCCTTGCACCAAATTAACAAACTCCATAGCCTTGTTGTCTCTGACTGAGATTGGGAAAAAGCGTTCTAGAAAAATCTGCTTGAAGTGCAACCAACAGATATTTCTTTCAGAAATCCACCATCTTTTTGCTTCTCCCATTAGTTTGAAAGCGGAGTATAAAACCTTTTGTTTGTTCGTGCAGTTTATAACGCGGATCATCTCCTCAATGTCTTGGATCCAGTCTTCTGCTAAGGTTGCGTCACCCCAACTATCGAAGGTGGGAGTATGCATTCGATTAAACTGGTCTATGGTGCATCCCCATTCATCATTTGTCGCATTCATAACCGATACTCTTTTTTCCCGACGACGAGGTGGCATCCTGGCAACTTGGATTATTAAAAAAAATCATTTCAAAAATAAAAAAGAGTTTGTACAAAATAAGCAAATGGTGGTAATTGCAAGACGAACATAAATATACATAAAATGTGTACACGCAACAGTAGCAACAACATATCTTCAAACTCTAAACCTTCAATCTTATCAAAAGCCTTATATACAGTCTACAGAACTGAAACGAACCTTAGTCAACATGAACATCTAAAAAAAAATCTAGAAAATCCTACCCCTCAAGGTTCATAAGACATCTTGCTTAACATTTGAACATTCTAAAACCTTAAGTACCGAAAAATCACCTCTTACGGTCCATAAATGTCTACACCTCAACTTTGATAATTATTTCCTCAAAATCATGACCCGGTGCCTACAAAATTCTAAAACCTTAACTTTCATCAATCACCTCATTGTAGTATGCAGAATCTCTAACCTGTCTCTGATACCAACTGTAAGTTTTGTAATTGTGCACACACTAGAGAGTGCAGAAGGGAAGTGGGGGTGTGTTTTCGATGCGGTATGACTAGACATCTTATCAAGGAATGCCCTTTGCTTCTGACGGAAACAAGAAGCCTAACCCACCTCCACGTTCCCAACATACGAATCAGGGAAAAATTCAACGTAGAATGGGACCGGCCCGAGTATTTGCACTAACTTCTGAAGATGATGAGGACAACAACAATTATATCACAGGTACCCCGCTCTTTTTTATGTTTTTTTTTTTCCTCTCCTTGAAAGCTTTTTATTTTTAGTTGAGTCGAGATTAATCATGCTTGCATGGAACTTTTCTAATGGTATAGCTTAGAATATTGAAGTTTGGTTGAAAGTAGATTTTCTGAGGACTTGGAATTTGTGAATTGAAGTTATTCAGGACTTAAGTTTGGAACTTTTGATTATACTATTATTCGGAGCTTTTAAATATTATTTTGGGAGTTCTCTATTAGTTATTGGTGATGTTTAGCTATAAAAAAAATGTATGGACTGGTTAAATGTGGAGGTTAGTTCTTTTCCGATGTATGTGATTGAAATACAATGTTTTTAGGACTATAAGTTGTTAGAGTGTGCAACAGAAGTGTGGCTTTGGTGATGTGATAATTTGAGAGTAGTCTATTTCGCTATTTGTATGAGGTTCATGGATTATGTGGAGCGTTCGGAGTTGTTTTAGGTTTTTAATTGTATTGTTGAAGTTTATAGTTTAGATATGATCTTTAGAAGTACAATACAATGTGCGCAAATAAGTGTGAAGGACTAAATATTTGGACTTTGCTTTAGATGTAGCAAATTTCGAGGACGAAATTTTTTTTTAAGGGGGGAAGGATGTAACACCCGGGTTTAGCAACAAGCCGTTCTATAAAAGTTTGGTTTTTGGATTTATACTTATGAAGAGCCTCGTTACTTTTTTTTCAACTATTTTTTTTATTAGACTATGGTCCTAAAATCTTTGTTTTGGCGGATTATGATTTTATTGGGCTTGATAATTTATTTATTTATTTTTTCTAAAGGGCCAATGTGAGAATTGAGCCAAGGAGTTTCTAGGACAAGTTGGATTATTTTTTAGAAATTGAGTCGAGGCCCATGACTCAAGAAAAAGCCCAAACCCGTGATATCTTATTTCAGACTCCACATTCCGTTTCTTTTTCATTGCATGCGCGGCTCCTTTTCTGTTCCCACTTCATGCATGCTTCAATCTAGTACGTGTTTCACGGCTTGCTGATGCACGTCTTTCCTTCTTTCCCTATTGAGGGTTTTTGTATTCAATCCCCTATATATATGCGCGTCTCAACTATCCCTCATGCATGAAGAAACCCCAAGCTACCTCTACCGCTGCCCTCTTTTCATGACCTCGACTAGCCGAACTCCCCAGAGCATCTACCCTCCTTTGTGAACCACGGCCATCACCCAAGCATCTCCTCGAAACCATCCCTAGCCACTGGGCACAGCAGTCGAGCCCAACTTGAGACGTAACTTGTGGTTGTTTCGTGCGTTGGTTTGTTAAAAACCAACTCCCGTGCGACCTCGCCATTAGCGGAAGCAACCTGGGTTGTCACTGCGCCTAACCAACTGCCATCTCACCACCTTTAAGTAGCCACAACCCAGCCAACTCTATGCGTCCCAGCCACCGTTAGCACCACTGCGAGCCACAACCTCCGTCTTGCAACCGAAAACCACTATGTTTCTGCATCTCAAAATAGGGCACTTCATCTTGCGCAGTGCCACCAGCCATGGCAAAGGGAAGCCCAGCGGCGCTGACACCCAAACCACTCCGTGATCTGCCGCTGCCCAACCACCTTGTCGCCGTCGCATCACTACCTTCCCGGTGAGTATCACTTCATCCCAAGTTCAAGGCTAATGGCATAAAAGGAAAGTAGACACAACAATTGATAGATGGTTCTTTTTCCCCATAACTAAATGCAAAGAACAAGTTCTGGTAACTTGACCTGCAAAATCCCTCCAATGCAAAGAACAGGTTCTATTAACTTGAACATTTCCAATGCAACACATGCTTGCAAACTTGAGCACAAGAATTTGAAGCGAAATTATTTAGAAAGAAGAGGTGAAAAAGCTAATCACTGAAGCACACTTCTTCCATAGGAGGATTTCGTTACTCCTAATTGTTGTCTCCACCAAGGTTTCAGGGTATTCTTCCACGCACCATGTGTTCTGTCCTGAAACACATGCTTATGTGTAACAAATTTCAATGCTTACCCAATACTCTAAAAATCCAAGCCTAATAAGCACTACTATTCCAGTCCTAAATTCTGATACCAACTCCTAAGGACTTGTGGGTTTTCCTAGAGATGTATTACTCTGATATCACCATGTGAGACTCTCAAACTCCGCTTGGGATTTGAGGGAGTTTCAAGCGTCGTAACATGCAACACAAGGTCACATAGCCCCGTTCATGATAGTTAAGAAAGCAATGCACCCAGAATGCTTATAACAATATACAATAATCACAGCAGATAATTGTTTTTTAGCAATTCACAATCTACCATAACGTTAATCCCAAAACATCAATTAATATTCACGTATCAAAAGTCATATCATTCGTCCAACAAGTCTGTAATCAAAATAATGTAGTAGTGGAGACAGATCTCCATAGGTACAGACATGATATAAACCTAAACTAAACAGCAAGTCGCTCATGCAGTTTGGCTATAAGCTTCAAAATAGTATACAGGAACATGAGGATCGACTCCAAAAAATCTCTGAGTCTCCTTCCCGACCTACTTGACATCGTACAGAGAGTTATGTGCTGATCCACAACTCTTTGACACATTGTCAACCATTCCGGGAGGAATGGTAGTTGGGACTACCAGATTGAGATTTTAGAAAACTCAACAAATAAAGCTCTTATTATTAGTATAGATAAGCATGCATGACAGTAACGTGACATGTATGCTTGATGAACTTGAACCTGCTTATGAATGACATGACTTAGAAACATGGCATGACTTAGAGGCATAATAACTTAACATGAACATGTCATACTTGCTTGTGTGAACATGAGACATCCATACATATACATGTGTTGATACTTGAAAATATCCATACATATACATGTGTTGATTACTTGAAAATGGATGCTCTATGGCTCCCTATAGATTGTGTGCTTCTCTGGTACTGCATCACATCATAGGCCCTTACACCAATTATGAGTTGGCTATTCATGAAAGCTTTACTCGTAGGTAAATCCATAACTTGTACTTGTAGCATGTTTTAGCACCCATCAGCGTTTGGTGTCTAACTTCACTCTGAGAACCAGTTACTTAGTCTCATTCGAAGTTTGTTGACGTTACTTTATCAACTTCATTTTAAACACTCTAAAGTGGCAAGGGAGTTCCATTAGAATAATCCCTCCTCCTAACACTTAGGGTCATGGTAAAATCAAACGACTCATGAGTGACTTACAAATATTTTTGTGACATACTTGTATGCTTATGTAACAAATCTTCATGTAATAGATATAAAATGACATGACATGGCATGTTATAAAATAATTAAATAAGCATAAAGTAAGGCATGAATATAAATAAAGCACCTTACCAACTTACGTACATAAAAATACAATAAGTTAGAAGTTACCTTACAGAATGTCGTGTGTAACGTAACTGTAACCTAAGATGAAATGAGATACGTTATAGGGTTAGATATTCTCACTTAATCCTTATAAAAAGGAACTTATTGACTTTGGGCTAAATTTGTAAATTTACCCCTTAAATTTTGAAAAATTGTAAATTAGCCCATAAACTTAAAGAAATTGCAAACGGAACCCAAAAGTCACTAAAATTTACATAACTCATGTAAATTTCTTATTAAATCCAAATATTGGCTTAGAATTTACAAAAACCAAAACCTACTATAAGAACTCCTCTAGGCCGATTCATACATTGGCCAAAACCATGTTTTTGCTTGCTACTTGGTTATTTAACACATTAACATGCTTAACCAAAAATAACTCTTCTCAAATATCACATTCTTAGTTCTAAAATCATGCCAAGACACTAAACCACACATTTTACAAAAACTTAAACTGCCAAACTGAACCTAATCTTGGTGTTTTTGGTCTAATATTTTCATTTCAACTCCAAGGACTTAGTCTACAAATTTCACTTCTAACATGTTCATCATAACAACCACAAAACTCAACAAATGAAACTTGGTTTACAAGGAAATCAAAGAAACCAAAACTTGCATGCTTTTGACTTGAATCATAGAGACTAAATCCTTGATTTACTTGCAAAAAATCTTCAAACAATATATCCATGCACCTCACATTCAAGTTCTAACTTGATCCAAGTATTAAGTCTAACAAACCATAGCAAGTAATCCATCAAAACAAACACCAAACCCTAGAGCCTCTAATCATGCTTAAAAACGTAGTGTTGCATGTTTATTACAAATCCAACAAAGACCTAAGTCATAAAACTTAAAAAAAAAATACAACTTAATCCATACATAGATTCAGGAACAAGATTGACAAAAACCAAAGGTATAGAATCAAGATCTTAAGGCTAAAATGACAAACTACACCAAACAAAAACTCATTTGGATGATTAAGCTTCTAGCACTTAATAGATCATGCAAAACCATTCTATAAAAACCTAACATGTTACATTATAGATCAAACCATAACTTACACAAAACCGAGATTCACAAATAGTTTCATAAAAAAAGCACAAAACTTCCACGGTTCAATAACAAACATTCAAACTGAACCATTTCATCATCAACACCATCATTTATCCATCAAACTTCCAAGAAAATTCAACCGATACTCTCTTAAGTAATCAAGACTCACAACTTAACAACATAGAATAGATTTAAGCCAAGTGAAGGAACGTACAAAGGGTGGAACAAGGAAGCAAGAGCTACAAAAATGTTTTCTCTCCTCTAGCTCTCTTGGTTTCTCTCTAGGAAAGCAAGGAAAAATTATGCAAGTGTGGGAAGAAATGAGAGGTGGCGTGGGGGGGTGTATAGGGGTTGACTTGTTGGTTGAAGTTATGATACATGAAGTGAGGTTAACTTGTGAAAAGAAGGAAACAACTATTGGAATGTGGGCTGCATCTTTGTAATCGAGTATAAGGGTGCAATTCGTTTCGTAAAATTATACTCCTAAATGTCTCAAATAAATAAGAAAAGCAATCCATCTCCATAGTGGATCAACGGACTAAAACATAATTGATCACTCGATTCATGAGGTTTATAAACTGAAATTCTTCTATCGAATTTCTTTCAAGACGTTACACAAGGAGTGATGAGTTGGTCAAAGTACTCACTATATCAAAAATATTTTTTAAAGATGTATCTTTCCGAATGAAATGGTCTAAAGATGTAATCTTTAGACAAAAACTCTCGTAAAAAAACAGTTCTGCTGTAATGACTTGATGATGGTCTAACAAGCAATCGTAAGCAAGTGAATGATGTTCACATAGCAACCGGTTGGTAAACAGTCGTGAAGTTCCTAGCTTCCACATGACTCATGCTTGAGACTATTTATCTCTCTTTCACCAAATGCACATTGAGAGTGTCTAGGTAGTTACCAATTGAATGATCAACGTCCCTACGTCTTTTTCTTTAAAATTCAACCTGCTTTGATTGAGTAATACAACATTAAAAAGCTGAAGTCAACAGAAGTTTGTGTTTAAGTAAAATGTATTTTGGTATGTACTCTTTATTCATGAATTCTGTCTTTGGCAATTTTACTTAAATTAAAAGATAATTATGCACATGGAAAGACTTATTGTATGGGTTTAAAGCGATTTTTCCCCCCAGTATATTTGACTGTAAATAGAAAGTTAAATTGCTATTTCACCCTTCTAATTGTATTGATGGCAAAAGAAAGATATATATATACACTAGGCAGGAGCAACATGCAAAGCACGTTTGCCTAGTTTTATGAATGGTTATTTGTAAAAAATAATATATATTTTATAAAAATGATTGATTTCACTTAATAATTTAAGACATAATGGAAAAAATTAAAAAATTAGTTCAAAATATCATCCAATCCAATGTAATATTTATTTGCCAACCTTATGTTCTCATTGCTTCAAGATTTCTGCCTGGATCAGGTTTTTACCTTTAATGTAAATTTTATTTCTTCTGGTTCGACAGGACAAATGGCCCAATAAATCCATTTTGGGATCGATGGTTTGAGGGCCCGCAAGATTCAAAAGGTTGCAAATGCTGGATATTCTGATGGTCATTGCTAATCTCAAGAATTAACTTACATTATGAGATACTGGCAGAGGCTTCAACTTATAGACTTGTTAGAGTCTTGGAACGAAGTTTTATTGTGATTCGTTTCATACAGCTAGAGGATACCGTGTCATTAGCAA
>QEOT01003351.1:188898-286258 GCA_003123785.1 Pterocarya stenoptera | reverse complement strand
TAATAGCAAGCAGCACCGATACAACGGTTTCTACTCTCAAAATACGACAAATCATACTGTTTCTTTGACACTAAACAAGCCAGATCGTATCTTTAGGCGATAAGCGGCAAAATTCTTCAACTTTACAAAGTAAAACGTGAATGGTAGAAATCGCGTTACCACCGCGCAGCAAGCATATCGATGTGGCTAATCCTATATAGCTGAGGTAAAGCTTTGTTTTATCAGTTATATTCTTCTAAATCACGACTCGACCGTATACACAACTAAGAGGCTAACACCCTCGTTTTGTATTACAACCTTGGCATAACGACAAACTGAACTAACCCATCTAATAAAAATAAAGAATCAATATCCAAATTTGCCTCTTACAGGCATTCAAAGCCATCATCAAAATCATCCATGAAAAATGTATGCATACTCCATGCATAAGAAAGGAAGAGGGAGCATGCCTGGAGACCATTACGATTCAACTGCTTGATTGCAACCTCCATTTTCGAATCCGGAACATCAGTCCCGTCGCCAGGAACCGTAAGGACTCCTCTGTAAACGCACCCAAACCCTCCCTCCCCAATTAGCAACGCCCTGCTGAAGCCTCTGGTGGCAGATTTAAGCTCGGAGAAGGTGAACACGCGAAGATCGTTGGATCGTCGCTGAGTCAGGAAGTCGAAGAAGCCAGCCGAGTCGGAGAAGTCCCTGTTGTCGAGCGCGCTGGACGTGGAAGCGACGCTGAGAGAGCGGGCCCAAGATACCTTGGACGCGGCCCGGGAAACCACGCCATAGATACCGTAGTTGTCGTCGTCGCCCTCGTCGCGCCTTTCTTCGCCGTTGGTGAAGTGGAAGCACTTCATGAGTTTTGGGTGAAATCCAAATGAAGGAAGTTTAGGAATCGCAGAGAGCGCTTATATGGAGAAACAGTCAAAAGACTCAAAAGGCTACGAGGGGAAGAGGGTCTGGTTTCGGATTGGTCAGCGGTGACGGATCAGACTACTTGCCATTTGAGAACGTGGTTGGATTCAGTCTATTTTTTTTATTTTCTTTATTTTAAATAGAATTAGGCGGCTTTTGTTTTGCATTAGTTGGGCAGAAGGATGCATTATTTCTTTATAATTTTATTATCCAAACCTTTTTATATAAAAATAATGTAATTTTAGAGTAGAAAAATACTATTATCATTCTATGCCGTCCCAGATCTACCGTTCTTAATGAAATTATTTTTTTATTTTTATTTTTTATTTAATAATAAAGAAAAGTAATTTTAAGTATACTAGTATATTTTTTTATTTTTAAAAAATATTTAAATATATTAAAAAATGTGAACACAAAAATAAAATAAAATAAGTTGCATTTGCAACTGGTGGTCAAATGAAGCGGTTTTTAGGGTATGTCATGTACCTTTTTCTAAAAAAAAACTTGAAATTTTTTTTTTTTTACAAGTATCCCATATTTTTCCTAATTTTTTTTTTAAACAAAGAGTGTAAAATTTATATAATCCTAACGTATAAATAATTTAAAAATATAGATGTGAATTTTATTATATTAATGTTTAGGTTAACATTAAAAAAATAATTTATTTACAAATATTTTTCTATACAGTCAATAAATCGCTTAAAAATGTTTTTATAATAATAACAAATATTTGATGTTTTAATTTTTCTCTATAGTTATAAAAGAATCTCAGTTATATATATGTCTTGATTTATAAAAAGATATATATTAGAATAAAAAAAAAATTAAAAAGAATCTAAAGGGGAAAGCCCAAAAATACCCCACATGTGATGTTGGCATGTTGCGATGGGATGCATGGGTCTGAGACTCTTGAGGCTCTGATCAGATCACGAGGGAACTGCAGACTGCAGCAGTGTCTGGTTGAAGTGTCCTCGTAAACATTAGAGAAAGCACACCATTGTGGGGCCCTCCCTCGTGTTAGTTGAGGGGCTTAAGAGGGATTTTCTCTCTTTGTTCGGATATGCGTTTTTTTCTCTATCTTCTTCCTTCGTAAACGGCCTGCAATTTTTTTATTGCCCCAACGGCAACAACTAATTAATCTAGTACGATCGACACAACGTCAATAAAACATAAACATTCAATGATTTGGACCGCCAAAACCGATGTTTTTTTATTTAAATCAATGGGTTGCTCGAAGAGGCACCAGTTGGACTCGTAGTGATAGCAAAATAAATGCTACAAATATAATAGATTATATTTATAAAAATAAATTTATAAAATAACATGATTTCACATAATTTATTAAATTTATTTTACGATAAAAATAATTTTATAATTTAATTTATTACGTCAAGTTACCTCATTTTATAAATTTATTTTTGTATGTTTCTTTTGTGATTGTAGTAATGTTGTAATGAAACGGATAGAGTTACAGCGGTTTGATGAGAAACTCCCTTTCATTATTTTCATACCGATGTCCCCAACTGTTAATTGCCAGAGTAAATGGAGTTTGTTGTTCTTCTTAGGCAACAAATGGGCACCAACCATGGTTATTGATCATCTAACGTCCATGTGATCATCTGCCGCTTCGTAGAGACGGACACTATCTCATAATCATTTGCATTAAAGCTGTGCGGGAAGGTCACGAGCAATTGTGGTGAGTAGAATACGACATATCTAACTACTCAAACTTAGTAAAATGGTGAGAAAGAGTGACTTATTAAGATCAGGAAAAAAAAAAAAAAAAAGAGGAAGAAAGGGAGCGATCAAGGAATCAAGGAATAGAATAATGGTGATGGATGAAGGAGTCAAAGTAGAATCAAAAGAAGTAAAAACAGAGAATAAAACTTAAAAAGAGAGAAAGGGATTATAATTAAGGAGACGAGAATGGGAGAGTAGAGGCAGAGGTAACTTAATTTGAGTAGTAATTCCATAGTTATTTGTTAGTCTTTTGTTTTCGTTTCTTTTAATTCATTAATGAAGAAAAAGAAAGTAAATAAAACCTAGAAGACAGACATAGTTATAATCTAAGAGTAATACTAGATATAGTCATAGATTATGCAAGCGTCGCACACTCATTTTGAAAAGAATAATTCTACATACAACCGTGAAATGTGTAAACACCGTGTAATTACTTTGAAAAAGAGTAAGGTCCATTATTAAAAATTTAATTTTTTTCATGTGGATCTCAAGTTTTATTCACTTTTTTCAAAACGATTACGCGACGGTTGCACAATTCATAGTTGGAAATATATTTTCTCTTTTGAAAAATAATAGAGTCTATCATTATAAAATTAATTTTTTTTATGTGAGTCTCATATTAATTTACTTTTTTTTAAAAAGAAAGTGTGCGACTACACTCCCAATAATATATTATAGATACTTGCGGAAAGTGTATGCATATTTGAGTAACCTAGGGAGGCTTGTAAATTTGTAATTCACAATTGCACGTTACTAATGAAAGGGTTCAAAGCTTGAGATTCACGTACATTATTTATAACTTGAATCATAATATTAATTAGAAGTTTCGGCGATTACAAGTTTTCTAACCAAAAGCATTTGCCGGTGGTTACAACTACATGCATTTGTATCGATCGATGAAAAGCACGTATGCTAGGAAAAATCATATACTCTTCCTTCTAATACAAGCAATTCCTCGTATTGGGTTTATCAACTTTATCAAATAAACAAAAAGGAAAAAAATGTAGTGACCATTGATTAAAGCAGCTTCAATATGAAAATGATGGATCCATGGCGCCATTGCCAACAACGAGTCTTTGGAAGCACTTCCCCCAATATCCAATATCCATGGTTGTACTAGTCAAATAATTTAGCCTCGTTTGTTTTCGTAGATGAGATAAGATAAAAGTTAAAAGTTGAATAAAATATTGTTAAAATATATTTTTTTAATATTATTTTTATTTTGATATTTAAAAAAATTGAATTTTTTATTTTATTTTGTGTGGAAATTTGATAAAATTATAATGATTAGATGAGATGAGATGAGATAATTAAAAAGTTTTGTAAAAGTGAACGGGGATTACTAATTAACACTTGCATGTGTTTTTGTCATGTGATCTCGTTTATCTTGTAGTCTTGTAGACTATAATACAATGGCATGAAAGGAAGGCATGATTCTTAATTTCTTTCATGTCTTGGCGAGGCTGGTTGAGAACTTTCTGAAATAGATCAATTCTATCACAGCAGTAGTGCCTGCAACGCTCCTAAAAGCCACATGCAAATAGAGAGACAACCTCCGGATGACGATCATGTGGTTGCATTGGAATGATGTTAAGTTAAACAGAAGCTGTTAGAATCTCTTGATCAATCTAATAATTTCGCAATACGTACAATATGTGGTTGTATTTATAGATGATGAAGTTTTTCTTATGAATACGATACTGGAGATAATAGTGGCCCGCCAGCATGGGTATCTTTGCAAGACCTGTTCTATAGGTGTCAACTTCTCGCGATCAGGTAAATCTCATCGGGTATTCATTGCATAGCTATAAGATTCTTTGCGTGTTGAGCCTAAGATCCATTTGGATTTAAAAAGTGTTTCTATCTTATTTCATTATTATAATTTTTTTAAATTTTCACACAAAATATAATAAACAATTCAACTTTTTCAAATCTAATTTAATTTTTTCAAATTCTAAAATAATAATAATATTAAAAAATAATATTCTAACAATATTTCTTTCAACTTTCATCTTTTATTTAAAATCATTTCATCTAATCTCCGAATCCAAATCATCCTTATTTTCAACCCTACCTCGCCTTGTATCACGTGATTTTCTCATGAACGTCTATTTAATTGCCTAGCATGGTACTCTTTCCTCGCCTGTGACGCATACTGTACATAACAATTAATATTTTAATTTTTATAAATGAATTCTACTATAAATATATAGCGTATTAACATAACAACATATAAATAATAAAATTCATATATATAAGTAGTTGCCGACATATGGATAGTACTTAATAATCATGTCTTTCATGATTATGAGTATACGTCTTCTCTACTCGACTCGACGTACCCATCATTTCTAGTGATCATATCGCTGTTTAATTATAATCATGCATGTCGACACATAATACTACTGCCTTTTCTCCAAGAATGGGTAGAGAGTGCATGTCACTTTCTCTAAAATATATAGTGCATGGAATCGAGTACTGTACATGGGAATTAAACACCATGCATGGCAATCGATTCGAGACATATAAGCATGGGAATTGAAATCAAATAAATTAATAAATACGTACGTACGTACATCGATCTCTAGCTAGCTTCGATCTTGATCTTACATATGTTGATCGATATTCTTGTTTGAGTACGTTCCATATATAGATGGTACATACAACATTATGGGGCACGTCCAAGAATGCCTTAACATGTTAACACAAGTACTTCAGAATTTTAAATACCTCTTGTTAATACATTTTTCTACCGAGGTCGTTAGAGCTCAACAATACGGCTGAATGTTCAACAATGATGGCTTGGACTTAGTACAGTAGTTGGATGCTCATCCATAAAATAAACGATAAATAAAGTATATAAAATATAAATAAAGAGAGATATAGAGATTTTCGTAATTCAACATAAAAATATATACTCATAGATTGTTTGGGGGTGAAATTCACTATATTAGATGACTTTAGGGTTCTACACCCATAGATTTTAAGGGGCGAAATCCATGGGCCTTCTATAGCTCTGAATACAATAAATTAGGAAATAGAATTCTAAAGAGATTGAATAATATTATACCTCCTTTATGGAGAGAGAGTCCCTTAAGATGGTAGAGAAATCTTTCCTTGTAGAGATATCTAATCCTTACGTTTTAGTAGTCCCTTTCTTTTATAGAGGTCTCATTCATTCTTCGGAGTTGCTAATTCATACTTGCCTTATGTCACTTTTATCAGTCAACATTCCTTATCTTTATCTCTTACTTTTATTTTTGGCAATGAGCTTCTATTAAGCTGGACCTTAGTTCATTTGCCAAATTCTTTTTCCAATACGAGAATTATATATTACGGTGTGTGCGTCCATACAAGCATTAATTAGTTTTATGTTTTGCAACTAATTAATAAGGAGAGAAATGGAAGCATGGCCATAAAATTGGATATGTCTAAGGCCTATGATAGAGTCGAGTGGCATTTTTTAGAAGCTATGCTGAAAAGGTTGGATTTTGGGGAGAAGATAATCTATTTGATCATGAAGTATGTGTCATTAGTGAGTTATTCAGTGCTAGTCAATGGTAAGCCAGGAAAGAAAATTATAACTTCAAGAGGTATGAGGCAAGAAGGCCCTTTATCCCATTACTTGTTCATAATTTGTGCTGAATGACTTAGCCAACTTCTAGTAAAATCAGAGCAAAATGGTAATATAAAGGGGACTGCAATGTCTAGGGGGAACTAGGATAAACCATCTTTTATTTGTTGATGATTGCTTGATATTTTGCAGAGCAAAGATGGAAGAGTGGAAAAAGATCTCTTCAATTCTTGGTGTGTATGAGAGAGCCTCTAGGCAGAATCTTAATAAATAGAAGACTTCTATCTTTTATAGTTCCAACACAAGAGAGGAAATAAGACACCAAATCTTCAATGTGGCTAGAGCAGTAGTGTGTGACAGTTATGAAATGAAAGTCTTATTAAGGCAGTGTTACAAGCTATCCCCACATATTCAATGAGTATTTTTAAATTACCTAAGAAGTTATGCAGAGATATTGAGGTAATGATTGCAAGGTTTTGGTAGAGTCAAAACCAAAAAGATAGAATGATTCAGTGGAGGAGTTGGGCCAAAATTGAGACTACAAAGGCAAAGGGTGGTATGAGATATAGAGATATTGAGAGTTTTAATAAAGCTATGTTAGCTAAGTAAGGATGAAGAATGTTGCAAGAATCCCATTGACTTGCTACCAGAGTATACAAAGAAAAACACTTTAAAATGCCCAGTTAATTGATGCCAAACTTGGGAATTTTCCTCACTAATATGGAGAAGCATTTGGTCTGTAATGAGGTTATTGAAAGATGGGTTACTGTGGAGAGTAGAGAATGGATATAAAATAAAAATTTGGAGTAAAAAATGGTTGCCAACACCTACCACACATAGAGTTCAATCACCAATCAAAACACTAAATACTAAATCAAACCTGTGTGAGCTAATTGATGAGGGGAGGAAAATATGAAAAGAAGATTTAGTAAAAGAAATCATCAATGAGGAAGAAGCTCAGCAGATTTGTACTATTCCAATTAGTAGATTAGGGAATGAGGACAAACAAATCTGGGGTTGCACAAATAATGGTAGGTTTATAATGAAAAGTGCCTACTATGTTGATCAACAAAAGAAAACAGCAAGGGAGAGGGGACATCCTATGAAGGTGAAGTGGTTGAATAATGGAAACAAATATGAGCCTTGAAGTACCAAGATTTTCAAACACTTTTTATGGAAGTAACAAATAATATACTACCTACAAGAGTGAATTTATATAAGAGGAAAATTGATGACCCAAGGTGCCCAATATGCCAAAATGATGAGGAGTCTATGATCCATGCCTTGTGGAGCTGTCCTGCTGCCTCTAATGTGTGGGCAAAAAATGCAAGCCCTGTTAACAAATGGAAAACTGGTGAAGTGAAGTTTGTACATCTGTGGATAGAATTGTATAGAAGATTACCAAAAGCAAAATTAGAAGAGATTGTAGTGATAATGAGAAGAATATGGTTTAGAAGCCAGAAGGAATGAATATATCTTTGAAAACAAATTTGCTACCCCTGGCAAGATTGTGCAGATTGCTATAGTAGGTTTAGAGGGCAGCATATGCAAAGCTAATTTTGATGCAGCTTTTGATGCAAAGATGCAAAAAATGGGAGTAAGAATTGTAGTAAGGGACAACAATGGAGATGTCTTATATTCGTTGTGTGCTCCAAGAAACTATGTTACCTCTCCCATTCTAGCTGAATGTAATACTCTATGGAAGGCTATGGAGATGTGTACTGAGTTGAGTTTTAGAGAAGTCATTTTTTAAGGTGATGCAAAAGCAGTTATCAAGGTTGTTAAGTCTAAAGATGAGGATGACTCATGGAGGGGGCAAATAATTGAGGATATCAAGCAAATAATAAGAATCATAACTCATTGGTCTGTGGCTTTTATACATAGAGAGGGAAATGAAATGTCTCACCAATTAGCAAAAATAGCTTTGCAGAATGAAGGAGAACTATACTGGATGGAGGATGGTCCTTTGAATATATATCATTTGATTGTAAATGACAAAGGTTGTAATGAAATGAATTTCTTTTCTAAAAAAAAAACTAATTAATTATATATCAATCTCTATACCCATCTCTACTTATTATATAGGATTTACTATAGTTATAAACGAGTGAAAATATAAATAGTTTTTTTTTTACATTAACCATTATGATATATTTTTACATCATAGTTTGTTTGCTATATGCGAAATGCTAGCTCTATACACATCATTACTTATTATATAGGATTTACTAGTTATAAACAAGTGAAAATATAAATAGCTATTTTTACGTTAATCATTATGATAAATTTTTACATCAAAGTTTGTTTGCTATATGAGAAAAGCTATTATGTCCCTTAATTTATATCACTCATTCTATCTCCTTGATGTGGCACCATAATGTAGTGCTAAAAAAAAAATTAAAAGGGTAGAGGGAATTTTGGGTTTTAGTTTTCATCTTTTTGTATTTTCGAGCGTCATTATGTTTTGAATATATTTTTTAAAAATATTTTTAATAAGCCGCATGACACCAATATGGTGTCACGTCAAGGGAAAAAAATGAATAATGTAAATTAGGGAGCATATGTAGTAGTATTACTCTTTGCTACATTGATAAATGACTTTGAGATAATTTGTTTTCCTTTGTTGTCTTAAAAAGAGAAGAAGGACATAACAAAAGGGCAATCTTCTAGCAACAACAGCAAAAAGGAGATTTGGCATAGGTTCTGGAAACTGACCATGCCAAATGGAGATCATGCCTTGAAGTTCTACTAACAAATTTGAATTTGTTCTAGAAAAAGGTTGTGGAGAGCCTAGATTGCCCAATTTGCTTGGATGGCAATGAAACAGTGGAACATGCCCTCTGGGATTGTATTGCAGCACAATATGTATGGGCCAATTCTCTAGACAGATTCAGAAAAGCAGGCTGGGTAACGGGACTATTTAAGGATATGTGTGAAAAGTTTTTAGATCACCTATTGGAGGAAATCATAGGGATTGCTAGGTCAACACCAAGGTGGATGGTGTCTTAAAGATCCTTTGCAAGTTTTAGATGGGGCATCACAAGATTGAGAGTTAAGAAGTGCAAGAAAGCAATGCAAAGATTAGTACAATCCACTTAGGACGAGTCTAGCAAGAGCTGAATATTCAAGATGGGCTTGAAAAAAGAAGATTCAGTGATCATCCACGTGATACAAGTTATGGAAGAGTGCAACATAAATTATGACCTATTATTATGTTTATGTGATTGAAGGCTTTGAACTTGTTTATTTCATTAAATGTGCTTATTTTATTAGTTATAAAAATTAGTCTAGAATAATTAGGCTTGAGGATGCTTGGCTGACATATGTTTTATTTTGTTGAACTAGGGTTTCAAGAAGTTACTGTAACCGCAGCACTATTCATTCATGGATATTTTTGGAAGAAATGGCTTTATTTTGGTTAGAGTTTTAATTAGGTTTTGGTTTAAATACTCTTTGTAGCCTCATTTTAAGAAGCTTATGAAATTTGATGAATTTATTCATTGTGAGTTGAGTTATATCCTCTTATTCTTGAATGAACTTTTAAATTTATCAAAGGTAAATCACAGCTTTTGTGACGTTCTTCTTTATAATTTAGGTTCATGAGACGGGTTCTTCAACGGGTCTAGATTTTTATATAATCTAAGCTCTTGAAACGAGTTCCTTTACAGGTCTAGATTTTTCATTGGCTTGATTTTGACTTTATTAGGTGATTTTTCAAATTGATTGTGGGTTCAAGGGATTCCATTCCCACATGTTCATATAATTCGGTATACAGAGCAAGGTTTCCAATCAGGTCTGATTCTTTTTTTTAATTCCTGCATCTTTAATTCTAAAGGCTTTATTGTTCTAGGGTTGAAAAAAAAAAAAAGTGGCTGAATTACATCATTTTGGGGCTGCCGAAATTGTCTTGTTCATTGGGGTTTTGTGTTCTTGATTCTAGGGTTTCAAAATTCTAGGGTTTCTTGCATCTCTAAATTTGTTAATTGTTTGGAGTGCCGTTTCATTGATTCTCTTATAATTCCTTATCAATTCTTGTGTGGTTGAATTCAATTGCTTGATTTTCAATTGAATATTGCAGTTTGTGATTGAATTGGAGAAAAGAATCTAAAAGAAAAGAAAGAAGAGCAAGGTATACAGAGCAAGGTTTCCAATCAGGTCTGATTCTTTTTTTTAATTCTTGCATCTTTAATTCTAAAGGCTTTATTGTTCTAGGGTTCCAAAAAAAAAAAAAGTGGCTGAATTACATCATTTTGGGGCTGCCGAAATTGTCTTGTTCATTGGGGTTTTGTGTTCTTGATTCTAGGGTTTCTTGCATCTCTAAGTTTGTTAATTGTTTGGAGTGCCGTTTCATTGATTCTCTTATAATTCCTTGTCAATTTTTGTGTGTTTAAATTCAATTGCTTGATTTTCAATTGAATATTGCAGTTTGTGATTGAATTGGAGAAAAGAATCTAAAAGAAAAGAAAGAAGAAAGAAGAAAAAAAATTGAAAAAAATAAAAGTAGCATACTCAAAGGTTGCTATATAGTTACAACAAAGAGAAAGAAAGAAATTTATTGATTGAGCCTTATCTTCAAAGGGGCTGAATACATCATTATAGTTGGTATCTTGTTTTATAATTACTTTTTCCCTTGTATAAATTCCTTGAGTCTCGTGTCATTTTATTCCTTCCTTGTTTCTTGAACCTAATTACCAGTTGAAATAAAACAAAGTTCTATTGTATTAATTTAGTTTAACTAGTTCTTAAAGAACTTGAGCGGAAAAACTCTTGAGGTAAAAGGCAAGAGAGTGCAAGACTATTATCGAAAAAAATTCAATGAAGAGTGAAACACGAGTAGAATGCCATTATTTGAGTGTAAACATGTAAGAGAGCATGTAATGTTTGTTTTTATCACAAACATTCTTTTTGTGCAACACATTTCTATGTCTCATAGGAGCGACTCATCGCCGAAGGGGATGACAGATAACTCATTCTTTGTGTTGCAGGCCATGCAACAACAGTTTAAGCTATTGAACTTGGTATTGGGGGAAGTGAAGGATATGATGGATCATCAAGAAGCAGTGATTAGAAATCTACAAAGTAGGAAAGATAAGAGGCGACGTGAGCCTAGCATTGAGAATGAGTATGAGAATGGAGAGTATGGTTAGTATGAAGAAGACCTAACATCTGAAGTTAAATTGGGTAGACATAAAAGAGTTAGGCGTGAAAGAGGACTTAAGGGAAACCCAGGGAGTCGAGATGGAGTAGATAGGAATCTTGGGAGCATCAAAATGAAAATACCATCCTTCTGAGGTATAATTGACCCTGAAATTTATTTAGAATGGAAGAAAAGAATAGAGTTGGTGTTTGATTGTCATAATTACTCTGAGACGAAGAAGGTGAAGTTGGCGGTAATTGAGTTCACTAATTATGTGATTATTTGGTGGGATTAATTAGTGACCAATAGGAGGAAGAATCTTGAGAGGCCTATAGAAACATTAAGAGAGTTGAAAGCTATCTTGAGGCGAAGATTTGTATCTAGCCACTACTATAGAAACCTCTACCAAAAACTACAAAATCTTACACAGGGGTCTTAGAGTGTAGAGGATTACCATAAAGAGATGGAGGTGGCTATAATTCAGGCTAATGTAGTGAAGGATTGGGAGGCCACGATGACTAGATTTTTGAATGGGTTGAATAGAGAGATAGCTAATGTAGTTGAATTGCAACATTATATGAAAGTAGAAGACATAGTGCACATGGCTAGAAAGGTGGATAGGCAGTTAAAGAGAAATGGGACAGTAAGATATACTTCGGTTTCTAACACTCATTGGAAACTAAAGTGGGACAAAAATGATCAAACTGTAACAAATGAAAGACCGAACCACCTAATGAGAAAGATGAGAGAATTAGCAACGAATCCAAGGTAGAATCTTAATATTCACGAAATAGAGATATTAAATATTTTAAGTGTTTGAGTTCATGGCACCTCGCATCTCAATGTCCAAATATGCGAGAGATAATTATGCGTGTCAATGGAGAGGTGATGACTGAGAGTGAGGGTGATTGTGAGAAGATGCCAGGGTTGGTTGATACTAGTGATGATGATGAAGTGGAGTATCCTGTGATAGTTGAATATCTTATTGTCAGGCGTGCTCTCAATACACAAAACAAGATGGATGATACGGAGCAGTAGAGAGAGAACATTTTTCATACTAGATGCCACATCAACAACAAGGTATGTAGTATGATCATTGATGAGAGGAGTTGTACTAATATTGCTAACACTATTTTAATTGAGAAATTGAATTTGCTTACGTTGAAACACTCTAGACCATACAAGTTGCAATGATTGAATGATTGTGGGGAGACTAGGGTAAATAGGCAAGTGTTAATTTCTTTTTCAATTGAGAAATACATGGATGAAGTACTTTGTGATGTAGTGCCTATGCATGCTGATCATATTTTGTTGGGAATGCCGTGGCAGTATGATAGGAAAGTGATTCATGACGGGTTGAATAATAGGTATACTTTGGTAAAAGACAATATGATCATTACTCTTGTACCATTGACTCGAAGACAAGTGTATGAAGATCAAGTGAAATTGAAAAGAGAGATTGAGTTGAAAATACTTGTGAGGCCGAGAGTTCAAAAATAGAAGATGAAAAAAAGAGTAAGAAAAAAAGAGAGTGAAAAGAAAAAAAAAAAAAAAAGAGTGAAAGGAAATGAGAGAGTGAAAAAATGAGATAAAAATAAAGAAAAAAATGAGTTTTTATGCTAAGGTAAATTTTACTACTAACGAACTTGACATACCATTGCCTAGTATTGTTGTCTATTTGTTGCAGGAATATAAGGTCATGATTCTTAGTGATGTGTTTAGTAGATTACCACCTATTAGAAAGATAGAGCATCACATTGATTTTATGCCGAGTGTGACCATTCCGACCCGACATTTCTTTGACGAACAGTCATTGAAGAGACAAGGTAAGTTGAATAGAATGCATGTCAAGTAGGAGGAATTCATTGATACATTTCCTCCTGTAATCAAATACACATAAGGTAAGAAAAATCTTGTGGTTGATGCTTTAGCAAGAAGGTATGTCCTTGTCTTCATTTTAGATGTAAGGTTATTGAGATTTGAATATGATAAGGAATTGTATACTAATGATAATGACTTTGCTAGTATGTATGGAGCGTGTGAAAATGCATCGTTTAGTAAGTGCTATAGACTAGATTGGTATTTGTTTAGAGAGAATAAACTTTGTGAGCCTACTAGTGTTATGCGTGAGATGCTAGTGCATAGATGTGGTTTGAGAGAGGGGGAATGATGGATACCAAGATGAACCAAGTCTTAAAAATTATTTGCAAGTTTCTGATGGGGCAATCACAAGATCGAGAGCTAAGAAGTGCAAGGAAACAATGCAAGGATTAGTGCAATCCACTTGTGACGAGTCTAGCAAGAGCCGAATATTTAAGATGGGCTTGAGAGAAGGAGACCCAGTGATCATCTACTTGATACAAGCTATAGAAGAGTGCAACATAAATTAGGACTTATTATTATGTTTATGTGATTGAAGGCCTTAGACTTGTTTATTTCATTAAAGGAACTTATTTTATTAGTTATAGAAATTAATATATAATAATTGGGTTTAAGAATGCTTGGCCCACATATGTTTTATTTTGTTGAACTAGGGTTTCAAGAAATTACTGTAGCCGCGACACTATACATTCAGGGATATTTTTGAAAGAAATGGCTTTATTTTGGTTAGGGTTTTAATTAGGTTTTGGTTTAAATACTTTTTGTAGCCTTATTTTAATAAGTTTATGAAATTTGATGAATTTATTCATTATGAGGTGAGTTTATCTCTTCTTGTTCTTGAATGAACTTTTGAACTTATCAAAGCAAATCACAATTTTTGTGGCGTTCTTCCTTATAATTTAGGTTCTTGAGACAGTTTCTTCAACGGATCTAGATTTTTATATAATCTAGGTTCTTGAAACGAGTTTTTCATTGGGTCTAAATTTTCTATTGGCTTGATTTTTTACTTTCTTGAGTGAGTTTTCAAATTGATTATGGGTTCAAGTGATTCAATTCTCATGGGTTCATATAAGAGACTATTTAAGAATATGAGTGAAAAGTTCTCAGATCACCTATTGGAGGAAATCATAGGGATTGCTTGGAGGATTTGGATTAGAAGAAATTAAATTCCAAACGTTTTGGTGCAACAAGCCAAATCTAAGTTGGTGGACTACAAGGAGGCACAGATTGGAAAGTCAAAAAAGTCTATCTCAAAAATGGGACAACAGCTAGTATGGAAAGCTCCCTCTAAGGACTTCATAAAGATTAATTGGGACATAACAGTGGATCGAAACAAGAACAAAATTGGGATTGGAATTATTGTGCGAGATTGGAAGGGGACTACAACAAATGTCTGTTTGCGACACAAAATATCGTGGGAAAAAGTCATTTCCTAACAGAAAGTGTTGGTGCTCTACAAGCTTTTTTCTTTACTGCAGATATGGGACTAAGGAAGATTATACTTGAAGGTGATGCTCTCCAAGTGATCAAAGACATAACTATTCTAGAGGAGCTTTGGACTAGTAGGGGAATGCTGATTAATGATATAAAACAAAAGCTTATCTGCTTTGATTCTTGGTCAGTGAACCATGTTAGAAGGGAGGCTAACGTGATAGCACATACTCTAGCAAAATCTGCTTTGTATATCTCTAATGAGATTGTTGACATGGTGGCTAGTCCCTATATATTCTTTCTGTCCTTATTATAACGACTAACGAGTCTATTAATAAACTGATCTTGATTTAAAAAAAAAAAAAAAAAAAAAAACCCCTTTTGAGGATTGACATGCCAAATATTTCTATTCAACAATTTCGTGATGAGTACTTTTTAACAAATTATAGATCAATATAGGGAATTAGAACGATGCAAGTTCACTTCATTCGTTTAATTGTGAATTTATGATAATTGATTTTTTTTTCTTTTTTTTTTTTAAATCTAAGTTATCTTGATGATTTGATAGATAAATGCTTCATCAATCTTGTAAAAGTAATTAATGTAGTTTAATTATAATTTTTTTATTATAAAGTAAATTATCTGACATGTCAAATCAAATTATATCAATTATTAGATTCTTTATAATAAAACTAGGACTTGTCAATTTGATATCATATATATGTATGAAACTTTCTCGATCCTTGCCAAAGTACAAAGTAAAATGAACACAAATTCATAAACCCAAAAAAACAAAAACTTCATTTTGAGTGTATCATAAAAAAACGTGGACATTTGACGCGCCTGGCTGATTTAACTCAGCCATGGGCATTATAACCTGCTCTAATTTCTCCGTTTTCCTCTTTTGGATACTTTTTGTTTTATTTTGTTTTATTTTTTATTTTTTATTTTTAGAGTAATATTATATATAATTTTAGAATTAACAAATCTTATGTATTCAATTTTTTCAAAAAAAATGCACATGACTTATCTATCTTTAAAAAAATCATTAAATCAATTCAACGAAAAGGTGAGAAGAGCGGTGAAAAGATGGTAAGTGAATTCTGAAGAGGGCCACCGGTTTAATTGAATCGGGTTGATTGAATTTTATTTACAATTAGTTTAACTTTTTAGGATAATTATGTTATAGAAAAAGTAAATAACAAAATACAATTAATTAGATACAAAATATACATAATTTAATAACGTGATTACGTCACAAAATTATAGAAAAGGATAATACTTATTGGACCGATGGTATGCCAATGCTTGTTTTTTTTTTTTTTTTAATATTAAGAAAGTAAATATTATTTAATTTATATTTTTTTTATAAAAAAAATGTATTTAAAAATGTAAAAAAAAAATACTTAAAGAAAATAAAAAAAATATCTGAAAATATACTGCTACGGTTCACCATCCGACCATGGGTCCCTTTAGCAGTATCCTATAGAAAAATTTATTTCAATGATTGTCGGTCATATAAAATAGTACAATATATATAGTATCTTGATTCGGAGATGGGGTCAAATCAATCCTAGAGCATTCGAATCTTTATCCGCTAAAAATTATCAAACCGAGTTGCACGCAAACAGAATTCAATCCACGCAATCCAACCCAACAAATTACTTATATTTATTTTTTTATTTTTTATTTATTTATTGATGAAGAAAGTGATTATTAATATTGATATTTTATTTTATATTTTAAAAATATTAAAAAATATGAATAAAAGCAAATTTTAAAAATTTTAAAAAAAGAAATAGAAAAGTTGTCATTGTCAAGAAAATTGACAGAATGCTTGGCTCCAACCTTTGTTGACCTTTCACCACAGTTTTCTTTGTCTTTTACACATCAGCAACATCCACGGTGAGTAATGTTTGGTAAAATTTTAAATTGATAAATATTATATAATTTTTTTTTTTTATAATTTTGTAAAGTGAAATTCATATTTTTATAAGAGTTTATATGAAAATTTATTTATTTAAAATTTGTACAAATTATTTTTCGTCTGTTATACTGTTTATTTTCATGTTTACATATCTATTACGAGATGTGATAAAAAGAGTTGTAAAAAATAATAAAATGATTGCATTAATTAATAGAGTTACTTAATCATATATATAGTGATATTATCAGCAATCTAAGAGAAATATTTTATCTATAAAAAAGAATTATAAAATATCATCTTATAAATTAACATAGCTTCACATGGTCACTGGAATATATACTATATTATAGCTTTTTTATTATAAAGTAAATCTATCATATCACATTAATTTATGAGTTAGTTTTCTTTTTTTCTCTCTATAAACCTAGCATTTCTCATTAACTGATGCATTCTTCAAATAAAAAAAAGTGTTTAATTCAATGATTTAGTTGGCAGTTAATTTATTGCGTTCAACAATTTTATCTCCTACTATTTGCACCTTATAAAAAGTAGTGCTATTATATGAAAAATATTGAGACGAAATATCATCAACCAAGATGCATAACCTAATGTATCATGTATTTGGAAATAAAATATATAACTTTATCTACAAATGTGTTTCACTTTCTTCCTTCAATCGTCAATATATATAATTCCCTCTTATAAGTAGCGGAACTATAAATTTGTTTTAGGGGGTCAAACAAAGTTAAAACTATAATAAAATATTTTTTATTCTATTTATATACAATTTTTTCTGTGGTATAGAACAATCTGATAGTAAGATCTAAAATAAAAATAAAGCACGTTTAATACAACCTATGTATTAAAAAAGTATATCATGTGTCAAAAACAATATATCATTGAAATAACATAAAGATACTTATACAAATATATCACACAAAAGAAACACAGAGTGTCTGAAATTGTAACTTCCATTCTTTTAAAGAAACAAAATCATCAAGTATTGAATCTAAGTAAAAATTCATAGCTATTTCAGGTGGGTACAACATATCTATACTTCCATTCCAGTACAAGGAAGACCTAGTAGACTCAGGGCTAACGTCGGATTAGTACAATCTAGCCTCTTGAAATGGGCCTGGCTTAGGTTTCTTTTAATATAGACAACAATTATTTGCTAGAAACTTATGATCTTCAACTTTGTTGCGAAGTTTTGTTTTAACAATCTTCATAACTGAAAATGCTTGTTCAATGGTCGTTGTAAATACTGAAAGAGTCAAAACAAGATGAATCAATAAATCAATAAGATAATATGTCTTTGATTTCTCTGTCTCTACCGATCTTCGACATAAATATGCAATGAATCACAAATTTTGAAACTTTGGATTAGTAAGCACATCAATTTCAAAATACTTCAATTGAAACCTTAAATTAATTTTCTCATTCTCAGAAGAATCAAGAGAATAATACTTTTATGCAAGACAACATATATCATCAATATTAAAAAATTTATAAGCATCATTTGGATCCAAAGCTGAGCTAAGGGTTAAAAGTTTGGTCGCTCCTTCACCAAACCTACTGTCAAGCTCTTGCATTCGAAAGTCTATAGTAGCATTAAATATTTCAAAATGATAATAATGTTCTATTGTAATGTGATCTCGTTGATGACGACCACGATCTTGTACATAATGAGAGCTCAATTCTAAAATGTCAACATCAGATTTCTTGAAGAATGAGACAACATTCTCAAACAAATTTTTTCAACCTTCATTTTTCAACTTTTGGATGTATCATTTTGTAGTGGAAACCATTTTCATGGCATTTAAGATATCTTAAGATTTTTGCTACAAAACTTGATAAAAATATCAGCAATACCTATGGTTTCTTTCATTAAATGAAAAATAAATTTAAATTTGAATTATGTAATCATTTTATAAGTAGCATTCGCATCCCTGTGTTGAGAGTAAGTGGATCCTTTTTTTTATAAAGTTTTCAAGTACCAAGCAAGTGGCTCCAAATATTCGTAGTAGACTAAAAATAGAATAAAAATGAGAACCCCAACGAGAATCATTGGCTTATTTGACAGTGTCAATTTTGTTAGCTTCTTTTCCACTTTTAAGTACATCAATAGCTATCATATGTGCAATTTGTGTTTCTTGAGCAATTTGTAGTTCATCATGATGTTTACATGAACCACCCACCACATTGATAATGAAATTCAAATTTGAGAAAAATTCATGAATAGAAACTACCTCTCTAGATGCAGCAACTAATGTTAACTATAATCGATGAGCAAAATAATGAACATGGTAGGCATATGGAAAATCTTTAAGAAATAATGCTTGCAATCATTTCCATTCATCACGCATATTACTAGTACCGTCATATCCTTACTTATGAATATTTTGAATATCAAGACAATGATGAGAAAGAACTGCAGATATTTCATTCTTTATAGTCAATGCCAATGTATCTTTAACATGTACAATATCAAAAAATAATTCTTGTATAAAACCATCATCATCAACAAATCTCAAGTTTTCCAATTTTATTATTATACAAAGCCAAGAGTTTAAGCATCTCAAGGAAATTAACTCAATTTTTTTGACTACAGGGTCACATCATGACCTCTAAAGGCACATCCTTTAAATGCAAGTCATTGAACAACATCAATAGATGTTTTTATTCCAAGTCGATTGTTGAGAATTTGTTCAGAGCTTCGTGCATTCATTACGTTATTAATATGCTGTGATTATTATAATAAATCATTATAAGATTTCATAGCAAAGAGCAAGGATTCTCCTCAATGTGATTAAGAAATGCACAATATTTTCCATCATTAATATTCTTCCAACTTCTAAATCCTGGGACAGTCTAGACATCCCATCCAGAACGTTAAGATGCTTTCATTATAAAAATATAACAAGGTAAATAATATGCAACATTCTTTAATGGAGAATACTCTAGCCAAGATACAAATTGTACAAACCAAGAAGCTTAAAAGCGATTATGATGCTTTTCAGAATCAGAAAATAGATATTTTGATAGACGCATTTGATATGGACTAATTTTCAAGTAAGCTTTTCTTATTTTATAAAAGGACGTAATCTTGGATTTCATTGTAGAAAAGATATATCAATTGTTTTTGAATCAAGTGTTGAAAATGTAAAACGAATTTCTTTAAACTTTACAATTTGAGGATTAAAGAATTGTTCTTAGGTTCAACTCTTGGCATTTTAGAAGAATCCTTTAAAATATCAATTTCTTTTCTTTTAAAATATAAGTCGATAATTTTAATTTAGCCATAATTCGTGAACTTAAAATTCACAAATCATCTTATTAGTTATATAAAATTTTCATATCATCAAGACCATTCAAAAAGGAGAAAAAAGTGTTGAAATGACCGGTTTTGGTCGACGACCGAATCATTCATCTTCTTGGGATGAATGTGTTACGAAAAGTTACATGTTTCTTCGTCACTTTTTTCTTTTTTGTTCAAATCAAGGAAAAGTTACGTGCTAAGATATACGGGATCACGCAATCTTGAGCATGGAAATGGAAGAAAAAAAATTCTCAGACAGACTCGAGAGACTCAAAAGCAGGATGTAGATTGGCTACGATGGAGTGGCATGCATGATTCGCAGGTCAAGGTGGCAGACCTAATTGTCCGTACGAAATTGCAGGCACCGATGCAGACTTACAGTGACACCTATGTCAGCACCTCGACATGTCAAATCGCAGCTTGCAATCTCTACTACTTTCTGATTTCTCTTTGGTACTCTTCTGCTACAAATACGCGAATCTTTCATTTCCCATGGCGTCCCTGACGTTGATTTCTATCTTTCTGCACATGCTCCCAGCTTCTTCCATAATATTTTACACAAGAATAAAGATAGAGCCACCGCTGGTAGCTATCGCTGGGAGCTACCGCTGGCTTTATAATGTGTTTTTTATGTGTATTTTTTTAATTTTTTTTTATATAGATATTTTTAATAATTTTTAATATTTTAAAAAAATAAAAAAAATTCATAATATTATTAAAAAATAATTTCTTAATCATGAAGTAAAATAAAAAAATAATTTTTTTTATTTACTTCGTGATTAAGAAAGTATTTTTTAATAATTTTTTTATATTTTGTGATTAAAAAAATATTTTTTAATAATATTGTGAATTTTTTTTATTTTTTTAAAATATTTAAAATTATTAAAAATATTTATATAAAAAAAAATTAAAAAAATACACATAAAAGCAACTACTAGAGCCAGCGGTAGCTCCAGCGGGAGCTACCAGCGGTGGGTCCAGCACCCCTCTTTTACACAACCCTCTTGTCGGGGACCACTGGCGATATATATAATACATATATATATATATATATATATATATACATACATGTAGATGTAATGTTGTATCCACACCTCCTGATTTTTTTGACCAGAAAGTCACTGACGGAGATCATGCTGCATGCTTGGCCTGAAACCCTATGCTTGGCCCTAGGGCTAGCCCCAGTAATGATCGATCTCTGATACATTGGCGGTCTGTGTAGTACAAACACGGGTTCTGTTGCATTAGAAGGTATAGCAGGCTTGCTGCATGAAATTTCAGGCTTTTAGACCCCTTAGGTTCTCAACTAAGCTGACTATGCTTGATCTCCAAACTTATTCGATCTAATTTCATTTTATTATTATAATATTTAAATTTTTTTATAAAATAATAAATAATTTAATTTTTTTAAATCTTAAAATAATAAATATAACATCAAAAATTATATAATAATAATTTTTTATTTAATTTTTAACAAAATATTTTATTTCATCTTACTGACCAAACGAGGCCATATCAAAAGGCAGACCTCGCTTCTCCTTATGTCCAGCTCATGTGCGAGTAGTCTACTCTTGTTTGACTACTAGTCATAACCAATCTGCATCCAACGGTCTACGAAATTTCATAACTTCACTGCGGACGTTGTGATCTAAGCTTACTAGCTAGCTAGCTAGTCAACGGGAGACATTCCGTGCTAATTAGATTGTTAATCACTTACTGGTATTGATATTCGTGGTAAATGGTACAGAGTTATGCACGCAGTAATTTAATTTTATGTAGAATTAAGATAAGAAAAGAAAGAAAGAATAAGGTCTGGCAAACGAAAACAACCTAGGAAGCCATGATCAGAACAGAGCTAGAGAACAGTACTACAGGGAAGCCACGATCAAAGTCGTTGTTTTCATAGCCGGTCCCACGATGCGAGAGATGGATATATAAGAAACAACAAATTTGGTTGCTGAAACGTTTCAGAATAAAGCATCAGTAGTCACGTATTAAAACCACATTCAATTGCACTACACCTTTCAGTGTCACGGCCATGACAAAAACAATTTTTTTGCTCAAGTAAATTAACACCGNAGCACGTATCTCACGCTGTAGCGTCGCGAACTTCAAAGAAAGAACGATTCTTGACGACGATGTCGTACATATGACGGATCTTAAAGTTGGCGAAGTTTTTCGGAAGGGAGATCAAGTGGGGTGACTGTTCTGACCTGTGGAACTGAAGGAAGTCGGGGCTAGTGGGGTTGTGGTAGCGAGACCAGCCGAGCTCGTTGAGACGGTGTTCGAGCTCGGAGTAGGAGCGGATCACGTGGTTAGCCGGGAGGTATACGAGGACCCGGGGGCGAGCGCCGGGTGCAGTGGCTGTACCTGGGTAGGGTGGCTCTTTTTGCTCGAAGGATTCCCTTGTAGGATTGGTGATAAGGCGAGCCACGCCATTCTTGTCAAATATCCACACACCGGACATTGAGTGTATGTATGTGAGCGAGAGAGAGAGAGGGAAAAGGAGACAGAAAGCTAGGCAGCTAGATGGGTTATGAGGTACGATCGATTGTCGTACGAGAAATTGCGAGGTGGCCATATATTTATAGGACGAGACCAGACGAGACGTGAGTGGTGAGGCTTCATCGTTGTAATACCATGGTTCAGACCTGCTACCAGCCTCACCCATAATAATGGTGTAAAAATAATTAATGAAAATAGACAGTGAACATGCAAGATTAGGTTATATTGTACGTATAATGTGCAGGGACGCACGCGCCTTTTTTTTCGTGGTTTCTTTGAGGAAAACTTTAAAATGAAGTCATTAATACTTGGTAATGCAAGATTATTCTCTTTTCCTTTTTCTTTCATTCTGCTATTTTTCTGCCTGTAACATTTGCATGCCCATAAAAAAAATAAAAATAAAGAACTTGCATCATTTTGGCCATTATTTGGGCTGTGGGTACTGGGTACACGATATACCATCTAGCAAGCACTGTTTTGATCTAACAAACAGGCAGTCATGTGAGTCGGAAATATGAAATTACTAAAGAGGATTGAAGATCAAACTCCATCAAGCCAAACTCTCATAGCACATCAAAGTTGATCACAAGCATGAAAGATGACAGCCAAGCTACCGATAATTAGAAGTCAAAACAGAAAACTTCATGATCTCCTAGCGATATGCCACGTATGTGTTTATATATACATGCTATTGATGTTGATTAAGATGAAAATGAATAGCATTTGTTTCTGAAGATTAGTATGGAGGAAACATGTTCCGTTTATAACGTTCACAATAAAGAGAGATATAACGTAAATGAATTAGCTTGTCGGGTATTTAAGCGTTATGGGTTTGAAAGGAATAATATGGTTTCTGTGCACAGGATAACCGGGGAAGCCAACAGGTGTAATACAAGTGGTACTTTGCAGTATACATGCGAATGGCACTTTGAAAACCCCGAGGTGCGGGCTAGATCGATGCATGTTTTTTTTCACGTTTATATTCAGTGTCCATTACGAATCCAAATGTTATGTTTATGTTTATTTATTGTGAGGTATTTTTTATTAAAATAAATCTATCTTTTTACAAATAATTATGTTCAATCACAAATTTATCGTTATAGATATATATTTTTTTTTTGTAGCGACGTGTTTCATGAATTAGTTTTGGTGTTGACAGGGGTGTCATATATGCATTAGTTCAGTATATTAAATACATCTCTCTGCTTTGTGTTATTTCTCATCAAATACTTCGTTACTTTATAGATTTATTATATATAAATATATATCCTTCACTTCTTTTGCTTTGGTCTCATCAATGGCGGATGTTACCAACCCTCTGTATCTTCAAATATAGCAAATGTTCATACGAGTTGAGGGTAGGCCAGGTCGAAGTTCGCCTCGCCAGTGGTTCTCGAAATTTCTTACGAAACGTCGACGGTTGCCTTTCCCTACACGATAATCTCATAAACCCTTCGCAGCCTTTATTTGTCGTCGAAGTTCCTCCCCGGATGCTCCCATTCGCGTAACGGCACCGTCAGTACCTTCACACCGCGATCTCGTCGAATCTCATCAACCTCATCGGCCCTGACGATCAGAGACGCCACGCCGTGGCCCGGAGGATCTCATCTTTCGCAATGCGACAGGTTGTGGCCGGCATCTGAGGGTCTTCGCTGGTTCGCCCTGGGTACTCCTTGTTAGGTGACTTGTCAGACTGTTTCTCTTGTTATTATTGCAACAACAAGCAATCGATGAGGTCGGCGATGATGATAAGATTCGGCAGCAGGCCGGTCAGCTCAATAGATTCCGAGGCACGAGACCATGAGGCCTTTTTAAAAATAAAATAAAATAAAAATAAATAAAACCATTAAGTTTACAGAAACGCTTGGGGCTGGTGTTTATTATCGAAGAGTCGAAGACCAATGGGAACATGTCACGTAAGGAGTTGATGAAGACACCGGCCTCTCTGCATTGTAGGGATCCAGGAGATCCTTTCTGCATATTCCCCGACCCCCCTCCCTCCCCTCTCTCTCTCTCTCTCTCTCCGTCGAGGACCTCAATACCTGGGTAGTTTACGTCGAGGTGGGGTCACGAGACTTGCAGGAAACACATCGAGTTCGAAGGTATGTGTAAAATTTTCATCTTTTCAATATCAACCAAACCCCAAGTCTTAATTTCCAATATCAACCAATCGGGTCCAATAGCATATACATTAATTCGGCAATGTTTTCTCTAGATTACCTGAATATATATTGATCAAAACAAAGATGATCGTACTGCTTTGATATCATGATACCCTTACCTTAGCTGAACAGGCACAACATTGCTTGCTACTCTAGTGAATATGGGATGGGTGATGGGACCAGCTTTACTTTATTCATGCTTTCTAACTGGCCGTGGCTTTGGAAAATTCGTCCAGATGATGAGTGCTTATAGATTTTCGACTCAAATTAGGAGAGCCAGCAGGTGCATGGGAATAAAATAAAACCAAGGGTAATAAGCTTTTAATTCTAATTCTTAATCAATTATGTCCTTAGAAGAGAAACTCCCAAAGCCCACTAGAGATCTTATGAAAGACCACGATTGCTTAAAATGGTCTAGGACCTTTAGTTAGTGATGGAAATAAGACAAACTTTTTCCCGGGCTTTTCTTGAAGATGAACATTACTTAGATAAAGTTGTACTATGAAAATTAATTACGGGTTAGGGATTTTGGGTTCGTTTTCTTGAAGGAGAGAGAAGGAAGGAGAGAGAGAGGTTAGGGATTTCGAGTTAGGATTTTATGAAGGAGACGGAAGGAAGGAGAGAGAGAGAGAGAGACAGGGAGAGAGAGGGATTTTTGCAGACAAAAAGATCCGGAGAGAGAGAGACAGCAAAGAAAGAGGGGGTCAGGGGGAATAACTTATGAAGAAAGCATCCCCTGCAGTGCAGAGAGTCGGTGTCTTCGTCAACCCCTTACGTGGCATGTTTCCATTGGTATTCGATAATCTCTTATACGAGACACCGGCTATAAGTTATTCTCTTACGTTAATGTAGAGTTATTAATTAAATTTTTTATATTCAGATTTTTCTAATATCTCATTTCTACGCGAAAAAAAAAAAACACAAACCCTAATCTAACTTTTTTTTGCCATGAACGCTCCAAAATAAAATAAAATAAACACTAGCAAAGCAAGTGGGCACACTTTGTTGGGTTTATGAAGCTTGATTTGTTTTTATGGCAATCCGAGTTGATGACCCGATCTAACAAGGACTCGTCACGATTTTGTAGTGGAGTTTCAATGAGACTTGGGCAATGGAGGAAAGGCCCAAAGTCGAAACAAACATGGTCAAGTCTCGTGGGGGCCCGAGGGATGAAGGCCCTAGGAGAAAGATTTTGTTAATCCTATTTGACTCAAGAAATGTCGGATAGAAAGTCCGTCGACATTCGCGCGAATGACTACTTGAGCAAACATCAGACATAGAGTTCACTTGAGATTTGCTCAATACCTCGCTTGAGCGAATAACGCGATAATTATAAAATTAAGATTTCCATCATAGAACCATGTGTGTGTGTGGGTGCGTATGTGTGAGCATATTTGTTATAAACACCATGACCATTCTGGAATGATGTATTTTTACCTTAAAGTATATTTTATCATTGCTCAAGATAATAAAAGCATCTGCAGCTCTGTGAATATAAGTGCGTTGTCAAACCACATAAATTTTTGTGTTTTTTAATTGACTTCTTGTTTTACACGACAACAAAAAGGGCCTTTTGCGACTAATTTATTACAACCAAAAGACTATTCACAACTAAATAATTTATACTAACTTGATATAAAAGTTTTAAGTTGCAAAGAAAAAAGGGTATCAATATTCATAATTTGATTGGAGCTACAAAGATAGTTATTAAATTGTTAACCTCGCATAAAAATATTTCTCCTAGAGTAGCTATTAATACGACTAACAGAAATTTTGTTCCTTTCCTTTTGACTCTTTCTTTTTAGTTATTCAGGAGACAATCCAAAATAAACAAGTAGGGAAGCTATAATTGTAAACCACAATCAAATCTATGGAGGCATTGGTTTGTACATTCCTTTTAGTAATGTGTCGGGAGAAATTGGTATAAGAAGCTTTGTATCGAGTAGTTGGATCATAGTCTCTTACCATAAAAATGGTTGCATGAGCGGTAACACCAACGATGAGAAATCCACCAATCCACATGTGATGTGTGATTACGTATTATATGGTTACGATTCTATCATATATGTCCACTGTCAACCATGGAAAGGGATGTAGCACGTTTGACCAAAACTAGTTATCACCCTTCCAGTAGTAGAAGAAGGCATAACAGTTGAAGGAAAATAAGCAAGATAATAATAAGAACCAGTTCAAATAAATTGTAATGAAATAGGAAATGTGGCTCATGTGTGATGGTAGCTAGCTTTACCAGAAAATGAAATAATAAAAAAAGCGTTCCACATGTTTGTATTCTTTTTTTTTTACAACCTTTATGCCTATAGAAATGGATGAGTCACCGTATCTTTACTCTGTTTTTGACCTTTTTCAACCGATGAACATCTATGATGCGAAGTTGTTTGCTACTAGGAGTATTCACCCGACCCGATAGTAGTGTTACCAACCCAACCCAACCCAATTAAGAGCTATTCTGGTTGGCCGATTACCCGACCCAATAAGATTTTTTTAAAAACAGGTATTCCGACTTTTTTTTTTTTTCTTCTTCTATTTCTTCATCTATATATATGCTAGAAAATTCTAATTACCATTCTATACAAAATATTTGAAATGGTCTTGTTCTAATGCTCTTTTGTGATTTTGAATTGGAGGTTGTGATCAACCCGAATGAGACTCCGCCAGTGATGCACAAAATGCACTTTTAGTGGTAAAGGCACTAGTTGTTGCCGCTTCCTTCCAAGTATATTTGAAGAGATATATTCTTGCCAAGCTCGAGAAGAAATTATGTGGCATATACTGCAGCTTTGCCTTCTCTTGGATTGATTTCACAGACACAACAATTGTTATTGCAATTTGCTTGTCTACTTAAACCGCTTGTTTGCCTTACGAAAGTTTATTCATCCAAGTATGATATGGATTTGATTTGGGATATGGAAGCATTATTTTGACTGAGTTGATGGCCCTAAAATAAGGCATCTTATTATATTTGCAACAAGATTTCTCCCATGTAATATTTGAAATTGATTCAACATTATTGTAATGACATAAAGCTGGTGCCTTTTCAACCACAACACAAAAAAGACATGTAATGATGTTGTTTTGCTTCAAACAGCATTAGATGGTTATTGTTGCAACACATTGTCATCTTGTACTTCTGACATGTTTTCTTCCATTTGATTCACCATGCAGTGAAATTTTAATAGTGAATATAGGATACATAGACTTGTAGTTGTGGCCCTCTTGTAATATTCAATCGGCCTCATTTCAAATATTTTTCAAAGTTATCTCTACAAGAAATACAAAATTATGTTAAACATATAACTAATTGAAATGACTATAAGAAAACACGTAATTAATTAAACTTACCGGTTTCTAACTTATAGCTTTCAACATCTTCTATTACATCTTGAGAGCCAAAATTAATGAAGGGAACCATTAACTAGTTTTGTGTGTAAATAAGAGATTCAACTGTTGTTGGGATCAATGAGTTATGACATGAATCTAAGACACGAGCTCCAACGCTAAATGTCGACTCAGAAGAAAAAGTAGATATGGGAATAGTTAACACATCTCGAGCCATATTGGCAAGGATCAGATATCTGATTGTATTGACCTTCCACCATAGTAGAATATCAAAGTCGGGTGTCGATCCTTCAACACTTTCCATGAAATACTTATCTAATTCTGATTTAGACTCTACCACACCTTTTGATACTTGATATTGTTCATACATACTTAATATATCATCCACATTATCATAAGAAGTGTTGCTTTGGGTCTCACCAATACTTGATTGGCCCCTACTTGAACCTATACTAGATTGTGAATATTGCTTATATATACACTTAATCATCTTCCTTAATTAATCAACAAGTTCAGATGCTCGCTCATTCCTAAGAATATTTCTAAAAAAAACTCCAAAACTTCCAACTTGAAGCTCGGATCAAGCATAAATACAGTAAATAACATTCTGTTCAATTTCTTAAAATCCTCCCAATACTTGTAATATTTCAATAACATTCTCTCCGATATGGTTTTGAACATATTACTCTCACTCATAAAAAATTTGTTCAAATGGTTATAGATTGTAAATATTTCTCTAATGAAAAATTTTGAAGTTGCATAAACTGAGCCTAAAACCCACAAAGTCATATTATAAAAAAGCTTAAAAAATTGTACAAAAATCTTAATGGTTTCCCAATCATGTAAAGTTGATATTTTTTGTCCAACCTCACGTAAATATGGGCCAAACTCATTGTCTTCATCTTGCGCCACCACAAACGCTGCATAATATTTAAGAGTCACACTCAACATTAGATATGTTGAGTTCCACCTAGTTGGAACATCAAGACAAAAAAGCCCACCACCCAAAATATTTTGTTTCTCTGCGCATGACTTGAACTTATTAAGTCTTGCAGGTGAAGACTTCACATATTTAACTGCATTTTGAATCTTCACAATTGATTTATTAATTTCTTTCAATCCATCCCAGACAATGAGGTTCAAAATATGTGCACAACATTTTATATGCATAAGTTCATTGTCTAATATCATACAGTCCCTAAGTTTGGCAATTTTCCTCAAATAATCGATGGTTGTAATATTAGAGGATGCATTGTCGACTGTAATTGTAAATATCTTCTTTATGTTCTATCTAAGTACAGATGACTCAATCTCTTTTTCTATTGTTGTTCCTTTGTAATTAGGAACTTTCTTAAAATCTATAATCATCTTGTGCAAGATCCAATCATTATCAATAAAATGGGGTGTTATGCACATATAGTTAAGATTTTGAATTGATGTCCACATGTCAGTAGTGATACAAATCTTATAATCAGATGCTATGAACATGTTCTTTAACTTATCTTTTTCTAACATGTACATCTTCATACAATCTCGCATAACAGTAATGCGAGAGGGGATTGGAAATCTAGGCTCAACTACGGCCATAAAATCTTTAAAACCTTATTTTTCTACAAATCTAAACGGTAGCTCATCCATAATTATCATTTTAGCTAATGCCGATCGTATTTTCTGTTCATTGTACTTGGCAAATCCAACACTAGGACTGTTAGTTGTACCATCCACCCTCGTCTTCCTAGTCTTGGTTGTTTTTTATTGGGGGTTATCCCTTCCAACCCAATTAGTATTAAAGATTTTACATGTCTGGTGATGGTTCTTCAAAGATAAAGTACCTTGTTTTTTAGGATGACATAACACAATAATCACAAGAGGCTTTAGGCTCATTGGGATCCTCGACATTCTCAATCCTCGTAAAATGTTGCCATACATCTGATCTGCTCCGTCTTCTTGTGATAAGAGAGCAAACTTGAGGACTAGTTATTGGGAGAGAGCTATCCAAAGTTGGAGGCAGAGTACTATCCAAATAAATCACATTGGGCATTGATACAGACCCAGATGAAGGTATAGCAGCACTATGTTCCATAGGGTTCCATTGCAATTGAGATAAATTATGTTACATGTACACCAATATATTTAGATTAAAAAACTAAAGCTACACTTATATATTAATATCATAAAATTAAACAGAGAGAGCTTTTGTAAAGAAAAAACCATTATATATATCATGTATAACAACTTGGTCATAATATATATTTAATTATTCTAATGCTCAACTCTGCTGCATTATATGTTATTCTTAACGTGAGTTGTAAATTGCAGACTTTGCAGTGCAATTGATCTGAAGGAATAATAAGTCAATCCAAAAGTTCAAAAAATATGTTGAGAAAAAGACGATACCATATTAAAACAAAGTGCGAATTTTGTTTCTACATCACACATGTCTATGATTATGAAATCATATCAAAACAAGTGGAGGGGGGTGATAATGAAATGCGTATCAATAGATCAATCTCTTTGATTATTTGCCAATATTGGCTGATATCAGAGGCCTATCACAAAATGAGCATGTCGAGCACAATATGTACGGTGCAAATGCACCAATCAATCATATAATATTAGAGAAGCTTTTAGGCAGTGTTTCTCCACAATGGAAATTGGCTTATATATATACTAGCCATTAAAAGAAAATCTTGGTCCAAAACCATACACACTGAAGCTGTATCCTAGAGAATTCAGATAATAAGTTTAAAAATAAAAGAAATAGGAATTGAATTAACATCATTACTTAAAAAGAATAGGAGAGTTTAGAGTCATAGACCATCATTCAGACAACCAACATCATTCACTTTACTGAGAACATTGTTCTACACAATAGAGAATAATATTTTTACACAGAGACCCATGAATAGCAAAGAACAAACTGAGAATAGCAAATCATAAACAAAGAATAGGAGAGTATAGACCATCAAGCACAAACAAGCAAACAATATTTAACCTATTCAACCATCCAAACACGCATAAACCCACGAATAGAAAACTCACAAACTAATCCTCATGCGAGAGTGAGCTGCGTTGGAGAGAGTGAGCTGCGAGGGAGAGAGTGAGTCTCGAGAGGGAGAAATGAGAGGGGCTGAGATGTGATTCTGTGAAAGGAAAAAAGAATCCCGTTTTAGACTAAATCGGGTATCGGGTATTACCCGTTTTAAAAAGGAAACGAGTTCGGGTATTCCATTTCCGCTTTAAAACACAATCAGGTCCCATTTTTTGTGTTGGATTGGGTTTACGGCCTTTTTTGTTCAACCCTATTTGCTACTTTCAATAGATGTGCGCTAGATTGTGAGCAAGTTTCAATAAATGTTAGAATACAATTAGCTGATTATCAAAAGGGAGGAAATGAAACAGAGACTATCAAGAGGCAGATCAAGAAGGGAGCCCATGACAGATTTTTTCATTGGAGTTGATCTAGGGTCTTTCAAAGGGAGATGGAGATTTATGTTCATAGTCTTTTACTACAGGTTTTCTTAGGTGAAGTTGTAAAGCCTTTACAATTACAAGGCTCTTCTTGGATGACATAAAACATGTTTTCTCTCAAAGACGAATGCTTGGTTCATCTATCGAGAAGGAAACAACTTGGCTCATAGTTTGTCAGAGAAGGCCTTACAATTACAAGGAGAGCAATGCTAGATTGAAGATGGACCAAATGAAAGATATGGCTTGTAACGATTAATTCCTTTATTGCTAATGAATGAGAAGAACAGTTCTTAATTTAAAAAAATATATATTGTAATGCCTTTCATATCATAAATGACTTTACTCTTTTTTTTTTTTTTTTTTTTTTGCAAAATCAATACGTTTCTGAGCCTTTTTTTTTTCAAGAGATAATTCACTATTTTTTTTTTTGGTAAATCATTGTCAATTCTAATTGAGTTTTTTTCTCACTATGTCATATTTCTTGTTGAATAATAATAGTCTTCCAACTGGTTAACAACCAGTTTACAACTTAGGTAATAAAAAAAGTGATGTAAAAAATATTTTATAATTTTGCAAAATAATTATATTGTCATAATGGTAAACTGGTTGTTAATCATTTGGAAGGATATTATTGTCCTTTCTTATTTAGTTTTTTAATAAATTAGTTTTTAAAATTATGTCATAAATAATATAATCATAATTTGACCTTCTATCACTACAGGGCTTAGGCAATAAAATTAGAGTAATATTTTAGTCATAAATGAATTATATAAAAATAAATTCATAAATTAACGTGACTTAATATAGTACGTTAGATTATAAAATTACTTTTAATGTAAAATATATCTAAAATATCACGTGAAGCCACGTCAGCCTGTAAATTTACTTTTGTGTTTGTAGTAGTTCTAATAAAATTGTCGCCTAGTGGTGGAAGAGCCGGTCCTGTTCGATAGTACCCGAGGGTGGTGTGTCGATAATTACTCTGATCGACATGTCACATTAATATACATAGTTAAAATCGTGTTAATATGATATGTTATGCTATTATCGACCCTATGACTAATGTGACACGGCACATCTACTCATACACGTAGTATAACATTCAATTGAAAAGTATATGGAAGAATTTGGTTTTATAATAAAGTACCAACTTTATACTTTACCTGATAATATACCGTGTTGTGCAAATCAAGATGGGTTTGGATGTCCTATTTTATTCACTCCATTTTGTATAAACAATTATCTGCAAGTAGTGCATAGATCTTTTAAAAAAGAACCTAAGTAACAAGAATTTACTCTTTTTTTTCTTTTTTAATAATAGAGCTTATTTTTTCATAAGATTTGCACACTTTATAATCAAATATTGCAGTACTTATCAGTATTTTGAATCTTTACCAAAAGCATAAAAAGGTATTTGTACTTTTTAACTCTTTTTATATATACAATGGTCTCACAGTAAGCGGTGTCTCATGATAGATTTGCAAAGTATCATTAGTACTCTTATAAAAATGTGTTACTCATTCAAATTAATGCATATTTGTGATTGCCGTATAAAATATAGTTTATAACTTTATATTATAATTTATAGCTTAAGTAATAAGTTATATTTTTAAAAAATTATTTATTGTCTAATAACCATACGTTTAAAACACTTTCAAACATGTTACATTTATTTGGAAACAAATTAAAAAGTGATTTCTGAGGTAGAAATGATGATCACTTGTTTTTTTTTTAAATTATGACTATATCTTTAAAAGTTTGAAAGTTGTAATTATCTTAAATTTATATTGAGTATTTTCATCTATTGACAATATGTTTAAAATTTGAACTACATTCTAAATTATTTGAAAAGCACGTTTGTGATGTTTTTCCTCAAATATACTTTTTATAATGTACATTATAAAAAGTTATAATGTAAATATATATAAATATTTATATATATATTGGTTTAAACTTTAAACCAAAACGGTTTAATAAAACAACAAATTATACTAAAAGATTATATTTAAATAACATTTGAACTCTATCTATTTATTTTTTACAAATTTTAATATAAAACATACTTTTTTCTGGAAAATTGATTAATTTTCAACTCTCGTACAACCCTGTACGAGACATAAATATAGTTTTGTAAGATTGAAATTTATTTGTAATGATATGACATGGTTCAATTGATTGATTGTAAACTGAATTGTAAAATAAATGTAAGAAATTTGTAAGTGTATCATTTTCTTATTTTTTTAAAATTTAATTTAATACAAAATAAATTTCCATTATTGATTCATTTGATTTTCTTTATTCTCATATTTCTCTAACTTAATATGTTACATATATTTTTTAGGATAATGCTACGGAGCCCACATTTTATACCGATAATCGACCGATTGCACACGTGACAATTTAAAATAATAAAAGAAAGAGAAAAGAATTAGATATAAAGAAAGAGGAAAACCATTTTAGGTCTGAATAGCTCCATACCCATTCATCCCTCCATTGATATACCCATTCCTCCCTCATCCTGCCTCCATCTTGTACGAAATCAGTGAGTTGGCGTCAGGAAAAACCCATTTCAGATCCCTCCATCCATATCCATCCATCCCTCCCTCATCTTCTCTCCATCTTGTACGAATCAGTCCATTGGAACTTTACTCACCCTGTAGTTCTTCTCAGCGCAAACAAATGGTCACGAACATTAGAAGAAAAAAAATCCAGATAGACCTGGATTTCTATTTTCCTAACTAAATCGAGTTGTATATTTAACAAATCCAGGTCTAGCATATCTATACCAAAAAAGTATAGCATTTTCGTTTATTGTTTTTAGAGAATCTGCAGTAATGGAAAATGCTAGACATGGATTTCTATTTTCCTAAGTAAAGCAAGTCTGTTTTATTTTCACATACCCACGAACGAAACGACTGGTCACGGATTCACCCAGGTTCAAGGGATTAAATAGAAATCCATATAAATTTAGACATTGCAGTTTCAGCCGAGCAGGAGGAAAGGGAGGGGCGCTAGAAAAATAGAAAGAAAGAGATGAGTTTATCTGTACAGTTTTATTTTTTAAATATTTTATACGGACCATTCAAAAAAGAACACGCGGCATCGGTGAAATTATCGGTTTGAACCCTCGGTTCGTCTAGCATTTTCTTATTTTTTATATTGATGTTGTGATTGGGCATTTCAGAACCGTTTAAATTTAATGATGAAATGAATTGAGATAACGTATAAATAGTAATAAAATTTTTAATTAAAATTAGATGAGATGAGATTAAATGATGTTATCAAAATATTTAAAAAATCAATTTTTATTTTTAAATTTGCAAAAAAGGTGAATCTTAGTGATTAGTAATTGTACATATAAATTTAGAATTATGGTAGATATAATTTTAAAATTTAAGATTTTTCTTATTTCTTTAAAAATATAATATTTATTGTTAAAAATAAACTTTTTTCACATGCATGACATATTTATCTAATTTATTAAACTGAATTGGTGAGATAGAAAAATTATTTTTCACAGAAAAATGACCTGTACAAATTTTAATTATATAAGTTTTATATAAGTCTTTATAAAAAAAAAATCTCTACCTTAAAAAAATATAAAAAATTATTTTTTTCTAATTTGACCCATAATTTTATAAAACAAGATATCACATACATAAAGAGATTATATAAAAATAAATTATAAATTAACATATTTTATGTGATCCGTGAGATCTATTTTACAATAAAAATAACTTTATAACGTAATGTACTACATAAATTTAAAACTTTATTTTTACATAATTCATTTATAACTAAATTATTTCTCATTTAAAAAAAAAACTTATATAAAATTTATCTATTTAAAACTTACATTAATCTTTTTCGTAAAGGGTGTCGCCCCACCCTTAGGCTTGGCGCTCAGTATTATTTATTTATTTTTATACTTTTTCAATACTTTTTAAAAAATAAAAAAAATTTTAATATATTTAAAATCACTTCTTTAATTACTAAGTAAAAAAATAAAAAAAAATTTGCCGAGGAAAACTAGTGTTACTCTTTGGTAAAACCTATTATTAATTTGAACAAAAAATCTTTATAATTTCTTACTATTCACTTATATTTCACATTCTATATTTTTTTAAAATTTTTTTTATCAAATATTTTTTATATGAATAGTGAATAAAAAATTTGAAATATTTTAAAAAAAATAAATTAAAAAAAATATATTAAAAAGTATGAAGTATAGAACGTGGATGAATAATAAAGAGATGTGTAGCAAAATCCGATTGGTTGCGTGCTCGACAAGTTCTATTCCGTTCTCGGCCAACGTACTGCTATAGAACCTACCCGTCACTCTCGTTTGCTCTACCTCTCTAGCTTACGAGCGATTCCGTTTCCTAGGTGTCGTTTTATCTTATCGGCTGGTTTGCCTGCATTTAGTCGATATATCGGAGTTTTGCTTCGGAAATCATTCCGGAAAGCGGTTAGGGATCCGCAATCTGTTCTCGAACGAACGATATAAGGTATGATCGATGAACCGTCCATCCTGTTTTACGTGCAAACTGGTACCTGTATATTCGTGCTTTGTTTGGTTTGAGAGAAAATGTAGGAAATGATAAAAGGAAATGAATCTGGGAAAGTGTTTACGGTTTTAACACCATGTTTGGAAAAATGAAGTAGGAAAATATCTTCTCTGGCCTGGTTCTAATGGAGGTAGCTGTTTCTGTAGCCATGAGGGTTCTTATTTTTCCTTTCAGTTTTCCGAGGAAGCAAACAGAGGGTTTGAATACTGGCGCTTTCTTTGGTTGCTTACATATGTGCAGAAGAAGAATGAAAGAAGATAAACGTTCTGAATCGTAATTGATTGGATTCTTTTTGGTGTAGAATTGCTGGAATGAGTTTGATGTGACTATCATTCAATTCTTTCTCCGCAACCGTACAAGGGCTCGGTTTGTTATAGTTTATTGGTCGTTTGGTTGCTGAGAAAAAAACAAAAATGTTGAATGTTACAAATTTTGTTGTATATAGATGAGGCCGTGCCTGGAATTGACGGGTGCTGTATAAGGCCTGGTTTGGAGGTTGAGATGAAATGAGAAATTTGTGAATAGTAGTGAAATGTTTTGAGTTAAGATATTTTATTAAGTTTTGAGAAATGAGAGAAATGTTCAGTAAAAATATTATAAAGTTAAAATACTGTTATGATATAATTTTTTAATATAATTTTTATTTTGAGATTTGAAAAACATTAATTATTTTTTGTGTTTTGTTTGAAAGTTTGAAAAAATTATAATGCTTAAAATAATGATTAAATGAAAAAGTTAAAAATTTGAAATTGATAAATGTTTGTGTTTAGATGGTATTTGAGAAGGAAATGAGATAAGATGAGATGAGTTGAGAATGGTATCCAAAGAAGGCCTTAGTCTATAATATTTGATATAAGGAACCTATAAAAAAAATATTAGATATAAGAAACTCAAAGTGTGCATACTTGTGTGTGTGCGAGCGTGCACGGTATGAAATAAGAAGGGACAAATCTTAAGGGGAGGTTTGGATAATGAGTTGAGATGAGATCAGTTAAGATAAAAGTTGGAAATGAATAAAATATTGTTAGAATATTATGTTTTAATATTATTTTTATTTTGAGACTTGAAAAAGTTGAATTGTTTAGGAATTTGAAAAATTCGTAATATTTAGATAAGATGAGATGAAATAAGTTAAGATGATTTTGGTATCCAAACCTCTCCTAATCTTGTTTGGATGTTGAGATGAGATGAGAAATTTGTGAATAATAATAAAATAATTTTTGAATGATATTGAAATGGTTTGAGTTAAGATGCTTTATCGGGTTTTGGGAAAAGTTAGATAAAAAGTTGAATAAAAATATAATAAAGTTAAAAATATTGTTAGAATATATTTTTTAATATAACTTTTATTTTGAGATTTGAAAAAATTGAATTGTTTTTTATTTTTTGTTTGGAAAGTTTGAGAAACTTATTATGATTAGGTGATGATTAAATGAAAAAGTTAAGATTTGAAATTGAAAAATATTTGTGTTTGAGTGGTGTTTGGATGTTGGAGATGAGGTGAGATAAGAAGTTGAGACCAACTCAACATCCATAGAGGCTTTGATCATTTAATCCAAAAATGGGTTATACTATATACTTTATAAACTACGAATTCTCAACCAGAATAATTCTATTATACCCTCTTTTTTTTTCACAAGTTCAACGTCTAAAAGCTTCTTCTTTACTTGCCTTACAAAGTGGAAGGGTCAACACATATCACTTGCGAATGAAAACTCATTCAGTCTATATTTGCAAGCAAATATAGGAAGGGTCAAGCCCTTGGGAAAAAGAAAAAGTAGGTAGTTGGTATTCATTTGAAACTTCCTTTGAACTCTTTGGAGGGTCAATTTCACTAGCATACCAGCTGTAGGAAATTCTTAAACCTCACCCTCTAGCGTGGTACTGATACTGAAAAGCATTGAATTCCACTAAATTGAACTTGATGCAGCTATATAGCATGGTTTGATAGCTTTCTCTACACTTTGAAAACAAAGAAGATAAAGCATTAGACATTTATATTTCTCTGCATCAGAAATGGAACAATGGAATCGTTGCTTAGAACATTCATCTTTTGAATCTGCTTTTCCTGATAAATGAGTATATGCTCTGTCCTGATGGAAAAAGAAACACTCTAGTCTCTGAAAAGATATCTGGAAAGAAAGAGATATAATAATAAGTATTTTTTATATTCCATCTGCTCACTTGTGGAAACATATACCTCTGGAGAAGGTACACCTCTTTGTATAATTTATGTTTATGATATATTGTTGTCTTAAAGGAAAAACATTGTGAAACGTCATAATCTCAACTCCTGTAAGTGAAGATTCTCCAGTTTTCCAGTTACATTCTCTGTTTCTGTAAGTGATGATTCTCCCTTCCTAGGGCAACATTAGGAGAATCATCACTTGCAGAAGCAGAGAGCTTAACTGGAAAGCTGGTCTTTTTTCATGTTACTCTCAAAATAAATGAAAGCAGAATTTTAATCTTTGATTTTTGTGGTGTTTCAGTTTGGACATGACCTACAGGTCAGAAAAAGATATTAAGGAGACTGAGTTAGAGTACTACAAGTATAAATATTATAATGAGTTGAAGAAAGGGAGGCCTAAGGTTAAGTTTTCTGATTTAGTATATAGATGCCCATACTGCCCTGGGAAGAGTAAGCAAGATTACCGCTTTAAGGAGCTTCTCCAACATGCTTCTTCTGTTATTACCTCACGGAGAAGGAGCATCAAAGAGAAAGCGAGGCACTTGGCTTTGGAGAGGTACATGCGAAAGTATCTTGATGTGAAGGTTCATTCAGAACTTGCCACTAAAACTGAAAGTTCCAAGCCTCATGGTGATCAGGGATTTGTGTATCCTTGGAAGGGCATCATCGCAAATATTAAAACTGAATGGAAAGATGGGAAACATGTTGGTGAAAGTGGAACAAGACTCAGGGAGGAATTGTCAAGGAAGGGGTTTAATCCTGTCAGGGTCCATCCCGTATGGAATCGTTGGGGACATTCAGGTTTTGCGATTGCAGAGTTTAAAAGTGATTGGACTGGTTTCAACAATGCCATGTCCATGGAGAAGAGTTTTGAAGTCGATCATTGCGGGAAGAGGGACTACTACACAGCCAAAAATCTAGGAGATAAGTTGTTTGGATGGATGGCCCACAAGGATGACTATGACTCGAACGGTCCTATTGGTGTGTATCTTAGAAAGAGTGCAGATGTGAAAACCATTTCTGGAAAAGAAGCAGAAGATCAAAGAAAGGCTTCGACGCTTGTCTCGAACTTAACAAATACCCTGGAGGTCCAGAGTTTGCACCTTAAACAGATTGAGAATGAATATCAGGAAACCAGTGCGTCTCTAAACAAGTTGATAGCGCAAAAGGAGGACAAGCTCAAGGCTTACAATGAAGGTATGCTTAAAACTTTGTGACTTCTACTTTAGTGAATTCACTTTGATTTATATCTTTTTTCACTACCATGCTTTGCAATAGTTTATCTTATGTTTTGATAAATGTTGTCAGAAATGAAAAAGATGCAACAGAATACGCGCGATCATCTTGAGAAGATTTTCTTAGAGCATGAGAAGGTTACACTGCATTTGGAGGCTCAGAAACAACGGCTTGAGCAGCATGAGAAGCAATTGCAGCAGCGTGAGGCTCGGAATGAAACTGATAGGAGAAAACTTCATGATGAGAAAAAAATGGTAATTTAGTTTTATACAGATTAAGATCGACATTTTATTGTAGATTGGTGGTTTTTTTTTCTTGAGGACTTGCATGGATATGAAAAAGCAAGTTGCAATAGATCAGGCCCTGTTTTGGTGTTTTTGAAACTTGTCATTGGCATCCTCAACCAGGCTATTTATTATCTATTAAAATTCATTCAGATAGTTTTGTGCATTTCTTGCAGTGAAAAGCAGATAATAGAATTTTGGAAGTAGAAATTAACTATTACGTTTCCTTCTTTCCTTTTATTTGTGTAATTTTTAATTACACTTTTATCAAAGATTGTTTGCCTCGATGGTGTTGGGTTGATCCAGTGTTGGTAAAAGCGCAAAACCCCAAGGACAAAGCAAAGTGAATTTACAAATATTTGCTTAAGCACTTTTGAGTGATCTTAAAGCGCAGAAAAGCACTATTTTGTAATTTTTTAATGAAGAGAATAGAAAATATCTATTCAAGACCCAGAAAATAGATATTCTAGAGTGTTGATATTGAAAATCATTTGTCGTATGGTGCCACATGTTTTCATGTGTTATCCTTTGACCCTACTCACAAAAAAAATATGTGTTATGCTTTGAACTCGATATAATAGTCCGAAATGGCTTTCTAGATGGATTGATATTTTTCTTGCTTATGTTGGCATAGAAGTCAATCAATACCTACAATTCTCTAGCTTTTTTTAACATGGCCCATCGGTAGTTTTGATTCGACCATGTACACTTTAATTTGATTATTGCTATCAAATATCATAAAGGTGTATATACATATAAAGTAAAGCACAAAAGAATTATATAAAATGTTATGTTAAAACTTTATGTAATTAGTTATTACTTATTTGTGATGCAGCATAATACTTAAATTGAGTTAATAGAGGTGGTTTAACGATTGTCCTTGGCTCTTTTTTTGGGCTAGTTTCTATCCTGCTGTGAGAATTTGAGAAACTTTTAGAGCCAGTTTGGATTGAGAGTTGTTGATCATCTCACTATTATTCACAAATTTCAACTCACAAAACTCCCTACTATTCACTACTGAATGGGTAAGATCACCTCTCTTTTTCAGAATGAGAGGGCTGCTGTAGAGCAAAAGAAGGCAGATGAGAATTTTTTGAAGTTGGCTGAGGAACACAAGGTCTGTTTTGCATTCTGTGCCTTGAAATGGATCTTGAAAAAATATATATAATAATATTATAATTTTTGTATAACGATACTATAATTTCTAGAATTCTCATGCTTTTTTTTTGTTTGATTGATGATGGCAGAAAGAAAAGGAGAAACTTCATAGAAAAGCAATTGAACTGGAGAAGAAACTTGATGCTAAGCAGGCATTAGAGTTGGAGGTTGAGCGCATGAGAGGAGCATTACAGGTCATGAAACACATGGGTGACGATGGGGATTTTGAGATGAAGAAAAAGATGGATCTAATTAGAGAAGATTTGAAAGAGAAGGAAGAAGATTTGGATTACAAGGAACGACTGAACCAAACTCTTATCATCAAGGAGCGTAAAACTAATGATGAAGTGCAGGAGGCTCGTAAAGAGCTAATCGCTGTATGTATCCCTTTTTTCAACTCATGTGAAGTGCTTGGGGATGCATTATAATTTTAGGATTAAAATGCAGTACTGATTTTAGATAGACTATGGTTATGTTTAGTTGAGATGTGAGGCAACAACTGTGGATTTAGTACAACGAAAATGGCCAAATCACGAATAAGTAGCAGAAGAAAGAATGAATGAGAAACTTAGTTGAAATTGTAGAAAAAAGTTCAAATATTTGAATGACATGGCATCACATTTAAAAACATGATGGAGATGTTTTTTAAATCATGTTCATGATTCAGGGTAATTTTGTTGAGCTTTGGATCCAATTTTTAGTTTCGGGCCGTGTACCGTTAAAAGCTTTCCAGCTGTAAAAAATTCCCAGAAGAAGATAACAAGAATCGAAAGGTCTTTGGAGAATTGCAGTAACCCCAACAGATTCATTTTTGTGGTGCAGTCCTATTCTTAGCAAAAGCAGTCCTATTCTTAGCAAAAACTGTTCACAAATCACGTTCTTCCTCAGCCGTCTTCCCTCATTTGATGCCAACATGAAATCCCCAGCTATAAATTGTTCATAATTTTGTCCGCAAGTAGTTGTTCACTACACAGTCAATATCGACAGCTTGGGGTCCTTGAGTCTGTCAATTATTTTGGTTTTCTTTTTCTGGTTTATTAGCTTTCTGAGTAATTGCAACTAAGAAAGTTAATAAGCCAGAAAAAGGAATGGTCGTTTGAAGATCGAGAAAGGACATTGGATTAACGTAAATGCCTCTTTTTCAACACTTTGTTCCTTTGGATGGCCATTGATTTCAATGGACTAACTGTCAAGATTTCCTGGTATTCTACTTCTTAACTAGCTATTCTCTCTTGTATACACCCCGTGTACTTGGGCTATGCCTATTCTGTATTGTCAATAAAAATTTTGTTTACCGACAAAAGAGAAAAATAACCTTCTTAGTAATTGCATCACACTTGCATTGCAAAGCAGTCATTCCTTAGTTCAATTTGCAGAATAGGGCTGGCAATGAGCTTCATTTTTTTTCCCCCTAAAGATGATGAACAAGTAATCTACCTAGTAAAATAATTTCACCTTTTTATGGAGTTACCGTTTTGAAGGCGCTTGTGTCCTAATGGATAAGGCGCCCGTCTTCTAAACGGAAGATTGTGGGTTTGAGTCCCACCGTGCGTGCTTTTATGGAGTTATTATTTCCCCTTAGTCGAGGTGCGCGCAAGCTGGCCCGGACACCCACGGCCACTGTTATCAAAAAAAAAAAATTCACCTTTACATGCTCTGTTTATTTTTTACATTATAAACAGTTACTTGCCTTACAAGCCAATTATCAATGGGACATAAATTTGGACCTACATTTGGATTTTTCCAGACATGATTTTGTTATCTCCATGTTTTATTAAATGGATCAATCTTTGAATTTAAGACTTGTTATCGAGAATTTAAGTCACGTTTTTGTTTACTTTCATTGTCATATTCTGTAAATGGAAGAATTAATCCACTTGTATGTCTATCAATGTCTTCTATCTTACAACTATATTTTGTAATGAAAGAATTGGTCTCCTGAGACGTTTGAGACAGCATGGATAAACATCTAAACTGTGTCAGTGGACCATTATCAGTGTTTTGTTTTGAACTCAAGGGTACTGGTTCACTAGGCATCAATTGGAGATGAGTTGACATCTTATAGATTCTTGTTTTGCTCTATGTACATAAAATATACGAGGAGAAAATGTGATGTGCTGATCATATTGTTCTCGAACTTTGTAGTATCAACGATTTTTATTTTTTCCTTAGTTTTTGTATTGTCCATATCTGTTTATTCCTAATATGGAAATGCTTGTCCTTTGGTGGAAAGTCTGATTTCTTTGCTTTGCAGGGATTGAGAGAAGTGACTGCTCGTGCTAATATTGGTGTCAAGAGAATGGGCGAGCTTGACATCAAGCCATTCACCACCGCAGCAAAGAGGAAATTTCCCAAGGAAGAAGCAGCCGAGAAAGCTATGGTGCTGTGCTCACAATGGGAGGACTATCTTAGAGATCCTAGCTGGCATCCCTTTAAGATCATCCTAGATGAAGGAGGGAAATGTAAGGTATGCCTATATGTGAAAACGGAACAATTCATGTGAACATTTTTTTTAAGCATGCAACCTGCCCACATTTTTTTAAGCTGATATAAAGGAAGGCCCATATTTTTGGTGTGGGTGGTAGAACATTTTCTCCTTGTTGTAACTTCATTAAGATTGTCTTAGGCTCTCTTGGCTCGTAAATTTTCTACAATTTTCCTCTTTTGATATAGTTTCTATTAGTGTGTTTTTTATGACGGGGAACCACCCCATGGCAGAGCTCTTAGGACTCACCCATGGAACCTAAACCCTTGGGGAGACTAGCACAACAACCCATCGCCATGGCCTCCCACTTAAATTGCAGTTTGATCCCAGGGAGAATCAAACCTGTGACATGGGCTCATGCACACAAGTTCACCCTTACCACTTTCTATTTTGACTAAAACTACATCATCCTAATATTTTTCCATTTAATTCATATTGTGGTTTGAGTTGGATGTTGCTGTACAGGAAGTAATGAATGAAGAAGATGAAAAGTTGAAGAATTTGAAGAATGAGTTTGGTGATGAAGTTTACACGGCAGTGACTACAGCCTTGAAGGAGATGAATGAATATAATCCAAGTGGTAGGTACATTGAACCGGAGCTGTGGAATTTCAAAGAAGCAAAGAAGGCAACATTAAAGGAAGGAGTGCTCCACATCCTGAAGAAGTGGAGATTGCTTAAACAGAGGTCGCGCTGAAGATATGCATTGTAAGTGCTAAGATGGAGAGTGTTTAACATGACATATACAGGTTATAATTCTAATGCTTTTTTACTTGTTGGATTCTGTCTAGTTATGCTAATACTAGTAGTTAGAAATCGGACAACCCCGGACAATAAGGGAGGAAACATTTGGTTGTTTAGTTGCCTCGATCAATGACAGCCAGTATTCATGTCAACAATTGGTATTAATTCGTCATTATGCAAGTAATCTGTGCCAGTACATAGATGCTGGTTGGCAACAAGTCATCCAGACTGATGTTCTAATTGAAGCTTCATCACACCTAATGTCCAACTTTATACTTGGCATATATGACTTATACAGCCCATAATTCAATTTTTGTCATTAATTCTGTTCTCACATTTGGTCTCTTCTGTTTCTCTTTCCTCACTCAATTTCGACATTTCCCACTATTTCTATTCTAATATATACATTTTCAGGATCTGTGGCCGGATCATCCTTTACTGAAGCATAGTGGATGTGGTGCTCCTAGAGGTTTCAGTTATATTTGGCTGCTAGTAGTCCGTCTCATGCATACCTGCATATAAGAAACTTTCAGAAATTTTCTTTTGCTTGATGTGCCTGTATTTTGATAGAGACAAAACTATAATGGATGGAGTACCATTGGAAGATGTTTGTGTTCTTTAGTTTGGACTAGGCATTGCAATGTTACAGGTTATATGGACACATGAGCTCGCTTTCTAATTACATAATCACTTGCTAATGCATGAGGCCGGCTGGGAGAGGTGTAAGCATGGTGAGATCCGTTATCTTCGATCTCAGAAACTATTTTCAGTCGAGTTTACTATCTCATGCGAGGGATGGTTTAGAGGTTCCAGGGCCTTTTGGACACTTATTTTGAGTGTGATGTTTCCATTAACCATATGGAAAATTTTATACACCATACTATCATCTCACTTTCATTCCACGAAGTAAGATGTAGCATATTCATTATTATTGAATGATCATTTATCAGATGCTTCTTTATCATTCAATAGTGATGAATGTGCCACATCTAATTTAGTAGGATGAGAGTATGATGTATAATATTACTCTAAGCATATAGTTCATAACTCCTGTCTTTTTGTACATACTGGGCTCTTGACCTGAGTTATGGGCCAACAGTATGGGCTTTTCTAGACCATGCACCACTTACCCAACAAACCAATGATTTTAGGGACGAATCAGCAAATTATCTCCGATATGGAAATTCATCTCAACCGCCCAAAGGACATTCACACAGATAAGCTAATATACGAACTCTCTAGAGTGATTATAATGTGATAAACACAGAAGAAATGTAAAATATCATCGTAGCATTTAAATGAGACGCATCGTTTGATTAACTTGTTTGAAATCTCCCCCAGCCCAAATCCCACTTATCTGAAATGAACCCATTTTATAAGTACAAAACGTGCTGTTTCATTTTGTGGGTGGCATGTCGGGTAGATGGGGTTGCGCAAGGGTGTGTGAACTCGCCTTCCTTTAAAATTTTCCTTTTTTATATCGAACTATTAAGTTAATGTAGAGTTATTTATTAAATTTCTTATATTCAGTTTTTTTAAATATCTCTCATTTATAAGTGAAAAAAAATACTACGGCCTCGTTTGGTTAAATAGTTTATTTAATTTTAATAATTTTAATAATTTTTTAAATTAATTTATATGTCACAAAAATAAAAGAATCACAAGCTAAAAACACATCAAATCTGCCAAACATCAAACGACGCCGTTTAGTACAAAATTGGACTTTAAGTCACAACCAGTTCAATTTTGAAATTGGATTGCATGAAATGGCATCGTTTCACACAATCCAATTTTTTTTTTTTTTAAACTAAAGCTTCCTTGAAACGGCGCAGTTTGCCCCCCTTCCCCCCAAAAATCCCCAGTTTCATTTCTCTTCGAAAACTCCCAAAGGGCCAAAACCTTAGCAACTGCGTGACACCCCCTCCTTTCCATCAACCCAACCCCTCCGTCGCATGGTAATCTCTCTCTCTCTCGCTTTATTTTGAGTCTTTTGCTTCACACCACTGTAAATTTTGAATCTCTCTCCCTCTGTCGCATGCTTCACACCTTATTTTGACTGTCTGTTGCTTTCGGTGTCATCATTTTTCATGTTCAGATTTTTTATTTCATTTTATACTTCACACTATAAATTTTCATCTGCTACCTGAGTCCTCTTCTAAACATCTGTTCTAAGTTTGCTGTGCCAAGCTAAGTAATTGTGAATTTAGATTGTGCATTTCGTTGTGACGTAGCATTTAGCTTGCTGTAATTGTTAAGATTCTGCTTGTGCTTGTGCTGTTGTGCATTTAGGTTGTTGTATTGTGCCAAGCATCTGTTCTAAGCTTAAGCTAAATAATTGTGCATTTAGATTGTGCATTTCATTGTGATGTAGCACGTTGTTTTACCTCATGTCAAAATTGATGGCCATAAATATGAGGAAAAAATTTCACAAATATTGGGACAACTTGGATAATATGAATATGTTGTTGTTTGTTGAGATTATTCTTGATCTTCAGTACAAGATGCGATATTTTGACTTTGCATTGGAAGGGATGTATACCAATGATCATACAAAAGCGGTTGATTTGAGTTGGAAGGTGAAAAATGCTTTAACTTGCATGTGAGGCATATGCTAATAATGAAGAAGGCAACAGTTCTGATCTACAACAGCACACAATTTTCCATCATGAAGAAGTAAATATTACAAATTGTAGTGGTAGTAATAGAGTTAAGGATAGGACGGCAAAAAGAATGGTCATATTTAAGCAACGGTTAGAGTCGAAAATTTTTTTGGAAAGCAAGAATGAGGTTGATAGGCACTTAGCTGAAAGTTGTGAAGAGGCATTTGCAAGTGTTGACATTCTTATTTGGTGGAAGGTTAATTCAATTAGATATCACGTGCTTTCAAAAGTTGCACACGATGTACTTGCAATACTGGTATCTACAGTGGCCTCTGAATCTACATTTAGCATGGCACGTCGTGTCTTTGATCTTTTCCGAAATAGTTTATCTCCAATGATAGTTGATGGTCTCGTTTGTACACAAAATTGGTTTCGTTCTTCTTTTACTCCAATCAACATTAGGACCTTAATAGATGAGGTGGAAGATTTTGAGAGGCAGTTGGGTATGTTTCTTATTTATTTCATTTTATAACTTTCATGATCTATAATATTATATATTATGTAAATTTATATAATTTTTTTTGTTTCTTTATTGTATAGAACTTGTTCGGGAGGGTGAGAATTCTATGGAGGCGTCAAATACAATGTTTACAACAATGCAAATTAATGAGGTGAATCTGTTTTAACTTGTTAGTTTTCACTTTTGACTTTTGCTAATAATAATTCCTTTGTTTACACTTTAGAATGTACTGTGAAAACTGAAAAGTATACCAAGCCAAAAGATGTAGAAGGCTAGGAGCTGCCAGGAGCCCAGGAGGATAATTTGTATTGAGAGGCGAGAGTTATTATTATTTTTTTTAGAGTAATTTGTTTAATTGTATAATTATGTAATTTGTAGTCTTCTCTCTCTCTCTCTCTCTCTCTCTCTCTTTTTTAGACCTTTCAATTTTCAGTTTTTGAGACCTGTATAATTTTTAGTTTTTATTATCTATGCTTGTGAATTGTTTTTTCCCCCCTCCTGTTAGAAGGCATATTTGATTTTCTTTTAGTATGTTACTTATATGATATGTATAAGATAATTTTCAATTTTCAATTTAACCTTGTTTAAATTGTTTGGATGGTTATAGAAAATTTTTATTTTTTTGTAGTAAAATCTATTGTATATAGATAATTTTCCTTCCTTTTATGATTATTTTTATTTTCCATTCCAGTTCTTTTTTAGTATTTTTTTACTTAAAATTGGATAAAGTGTTAGTGAGCTTTTACTGTTGGGTTAAAAATATAGATATAAGGATTGGCCCATTTGGTACAAGGTTGGACCGAATGGACCGATTGAACCAGACTGTCCCAAATGGGACTGGACCAAATCGGTCCTTATGCATTTCAATCCGGTCTAGGGTAAAAAAATCCTAGACCGAATAGGTCCGGTCCACAAAACCTCCTCGGGATTGACCGGACTGGACTGAATTCACCCATAATAATTATGTTAAGTAAATATTAAGCTAGATGTGTATTTGCATGTGGGCTTAGTTTTAATTGAGTAAATATGTTAGCTATATAATTATTTTACCGAAAATCATTTAGAGTTTAAAGTATTAGACGGAAAAATTAAGTAGATATCGATGAATTTGGGACGTAATGATATTTTAAGGGTTACAAGAATTTTAGATTGTTAGGAAAAATAAGTTATTTTAGTATTTCAGACTTAAATATCAAAAAACGTGTATAACTAGAGATTTAATTAAGTTATATGTTTATTTTTTAGGTGACGATTGATATTCATTCAGCACTATCATAGAAAAATTCAGAAAGTTTAAAAAATCCAGGTAAGTGGGATTCTTATGCTGGACTTTGCAATAAAAGAAAGAGCAATGCTACGTACATTCTCCATTTGGGGACTACATTGCAAGTCTAGTTAATTTTGTCTTTAAATTTTTTTAAAGTTATCATAATATCCTTATCAAAATGATACTTTTTTTCTATTTAATGAAGAGCTTGCATATGCAATTCCCTTTTGGTGACTGTAAATATAATTTCTCTAAAAGAAAATGGACCAATGTTGATTTTATGGAAAATGTGCATTATATATTTAGAAGATAAATGTGAAAACAACATCAGTTCTGTATTCTGCATTACTCATGAGTTTATATAAAAAGAAAGTATTTTCTATCATAAATGATGTTGACATAAGTTTATTTTTGACATATTATTTTCAAACTATGCACAAAGAGCAAATATGAGATATATAAATTTTTACGTTGATTTAATGAAAGTGTTTTGAATCTGTTTATGATATTGTTAAGATGATATGAGTTTTCTTAATACCCTGTTTTGATATGATGTGGTATTTGAAAGACCTTTGGTATGACATTTTGATTTTGTATTTGATTCCAATTTTGTTTCTTTTCTGCTCAATTAAGGCCCCCCACAGGTGATAATAGTGATATACGACCCTATCACGGGTAATAATAATGGTATATGGCCTTGCCACATGTAATTTTAGTGGAATAGGACATTGTCACAAGTAATAATAGTGATATACAGCCCTGTCATGGGTGATAATAATGGTATACGGCCTTACCACAGGTGATAGTAGTGGTTTCTATTTGAGTGCACACCATTTGGTGACATAGTGGTTTATGTTCTGTTTGGCTATCCACAAATGCACAACCCTACCACAGGGGGTTAAACATGACTTCTGTTATGATATGATGCTCTAATAAGATGATGATGATGCTCAATTATACTATGCCAAATGATACTTTTCAATAAGAATATTTCTAAACTTGCACTTTGATATTTTTTATAACATGTTATGATTCTGTATTTTGAAGTTAAAAATATTTTGTTTTGCATTATGAATTTTGTAAATGCTCATATTTACATACTAGTATATGTTTTATGTTTATTGAATTGTTGATAACTCACCTCTTATCTCCACAATATTTTCAGATAATTTTGACGGTTCAGCTGAAAATCAAGAGTAGCGAGTAGGAGAAAAATTAGATGATCGTAGAGGAATAAGTACTATAGGGTACAAGTAATTATTATTTTTTGATAGAGAGAGTCGTATTCAATAGATATATTGTTTTATGTTGATTTGAGTATCTGAGACGTAGATATTTTGATTTTTTATAGAGATTTTAGTTTGTTATATTGCGGTATTTCTTTAGTGTCCTTGTAGAGGAATACCTATTTAGTTTTGAACGAGTGAATTTATATTTTATGGAGTCTTTAGAGTATTTATAATTGTATTATGAGAAATGATTTTTGATAACAGGAGTTAACTCTTCGGACTTTTGGGAATGAGACGTTACAACCTTTACAAGGTCTCGTTTGGTTATTAAGTCATATTTACTCATCTCATCTTATCTCATTATTATAACTTTTTCAAACTTTCATACAAAATATAATAAACAGTTCAACATTTTTAAATCCCTGAACATAAATAATATTAAAAAATTATATTCTAATAATATGTTATTCTACTTTCAACTTTCATATCATTTCATCACTTCTCATTTGCATAACCAAACAAGACTTGAAGGCATTTCTTGGAAGGAATAAAACATATTTTCTTGTTCATGAAAAGTGTGGTTCATAGCTTGTCAAAGAAGACTTTACAATTAGAGGAGGGTAATGTTAGATTGAAGATGGAACAAATGAGATTTAGGCCTTATTTTGTTACACATATGAGATGAGAAATTTGTGAATAGTAGTAAGATATTTTATGGGGTTTTGGGAGAGGAGCAAGAAAAAATTAAATAAAAATATTATAAAGTTAAAATATTATTATAATATAATTTTTTACTATATATATTTTTTTATATTTGAAAAAGTTGAATTGTTTTTTTGGTTAAAAGTTTGAGAAAGTTGTAATAATTAGATAAAAAAGTTAAAAATTTGAAATTGAAAAGTGTTTATATTTAGAGTGGTGCTAGGCTGCCGCCAAGCAATGACTATCGGGCGTGCCGCCTAGCACAAATTTGGTTTTTTCTTTCTTTTTTTTATATTTTTTTAACATATTTAAATATTTTTAAAAAATAAAAAATACATCAATATACTAAATGTCACTTTAAAAAAAATAAGAAATTTAAAAAAAAAAATTAAATACATAAACAGTTAAAATGGGAGAGCAAACTCAAGCATCATACTAATATTTTCTTTATATTTAAATGATATTTAAATGTTGAGATGAGATAAAATGTGTTGAGACAAGGTATGAAACCAAACAAGACTTATTCTCTTGTAATAAGAGATATGGCTTGTAATATACTAATGATGAATTCATTTATTGCTAATGAAAGAGAAGAGGAGTTCTTGATTAATTATTTTTTTGTAAAATTAATACATTTCTGAGTTTTTTATTTTTTTTTTTCAATAGTAGAATTTGAGATAATTCATTATTTTTTTGGTAAATCATTGTCAATTTTTATTGGGTTTTTTTATCACTAATTGTTTTTTTTTCTACGTAATATTTCTTGATTTTTTTGGACAGTATATTTCTTGCTGAATAATGATTGCGCACTGGTTGACAATTAGTTTACAACTTAGGTAATAAAAAAATTAATAAAAAAGTGACGTATAAAATATCTTATAATTTTGTAAAATAATTTTATTGTCTTAATCGTTAACCAATTGAAAGGGTATCAGTATCCTTTCTTGTTTAGCTTCTTTAATAAACTATTTTTTAAAATTATGTCATAAATAATATAAGGCTTGTTTGGATTTAGAGATGAGATGAGATGGTTTTAGATGAAAGATGAAATTTTAAAAAAATATTATTAGAATATTATTTTATAATTTAAAAAAATTGAATTAAGATTTAAAAAAGTTGAATTATTTATTATATTTTATATGAAAATTTAAAATAATTGTAATGATAAGATAAGATAAAATAAATAAAAAATCTCTACAACCTTTTACTATTCACGCAATCTCTACACATCACATTTTTTTTTTAATTTTTTTAATTTTTTTCTTTTATCAAATATTTATTATATGAATAGTAAATAGAAAATTTGAAATAGTTTAAAAAGAATAAACTAAAAAAAAAATTTAAAATATTAAAAATTTTAAAAAAAAATGTAGAATGTGGTGTGAGCAAAAATTCAATTATCGCTTTGTGGTGGATAGCCGGTCCAATATGACAGTACCCGAGGGCGGCACGTCGACAATTGCTCTGATATACTATGCTATGCCATTAAAATGAAATGCTATGCTATTATTGACCCGTTGACTAATGTGACTTGGCACATCTACCCAATACTGCATGCAGTATAGCATTCAATTGAAAGGTATATGGAAGAATTTGATTTTATAATAAAGTATCAACTTTATATTTTACCCGATGATATAGTACTGCGTTGTGCAAATCAAGATGGCCGGTGTTTGGACGTCCTATTTTAATCACTCCATTTTGTATAAGCAATTATTTGTTGTATGTTTTTCATTACTAACAATGTATTTTAACCTCTAATATCTCACGCTTTAACAAATCATAAGAATGACACTAATAATAAAATTCATATCAATCCAGGGCGAACTTGTATTCATGAATCTCATGTCACACGTTTGATTTTTATGGGATTAAACTACGATTTTAGTGGGAGGTCATGATGATGGGTTGCTGTGCTAGTCTCTCTAAAATTTACGTTCTATAGATAAGTTCTAAAACTTTTGCCATTAGGTAAGTTCTCCGTCATTAAAAAATTACGTAAAAGAAAATTATAAAAAAAAAAAATCAAATATATTATAGAATAATAAAAGAGTGGTAAAATGATTGTAAGCCTATTATTATCGTTTGAATATTTATTGAAAGCATAAAAAAAAATCTGTACTTTTTAAATTCTTTTTATATATACATGAATGGTCTCCCAATATGTGGTGTCACATAATAGACTTGCAAAGTATCATTAGTACTCCTGTCAAAATGAGTTATTCATTCAAATAATCAAATTTAATGATAATTACGTAACTTAAGTGACCCTCAATTACTACGTCATGGCCAATTATCATGTCCATAAATACGAACATACTACTTCATTTAATATGAACATACTACTAATTCATTCTAAAAAATATTATACTTCATTCTTAAAAATATTATTTATTTTAATTTTTTAACCAATCATTTTCCTAACTTTCAGTACAATGTTAAAAAAACACATACATACATATATATATTTTTAGGTTTAAACCAAAACGGTTTAATAAAACACAAATTATCATAAAATTTATATTCAAATAACATTTTAACTCTTTCTATTCATTTTTAAAAATTTCAATATAATATAAAACAAGCTTTTTTTTTTTGGAAAAATGATTAATTTCCAACTCTTGTACAACTGAGATATATATAGTTTTGTAAGATTGAAATTTATTTATAATGATACGAAGAGTCATTTGATTGTAAAATGAGTTGTAAAAAGCTTGTAGACGTATCATTATCTTATATTTTTAAGATTCAATTTAATACAAAATATATTTCCATTATTGATTTACATATGTTTAATGAGGAAAAATTTTAAAAGTATTTAAAAAACCTAGTTTTTTTTTTTTTAATTTGTAAAAAAGTGAATTGTAGTTATATATATATTTAGAGTACTAATGTTAGATACAATTTTGAATTTACTTTTTTTGTATTTTTGTATTTTTTTTAAAAAAAATGCTACTTGAACTCAGTGGCGGAACCAGGAATTTGTTTTAAGGGGGCCAAGCAAAGCTAAAATTATAATAAAATATTTTTTTGTTCTATTTTTATATAATTTTTTTGAGGTATAGAACAATCTAATAGTAAGATCTAAAATAAAAATAAAATGCGTTTAATATGATCCATGTATTAAAAAAGTATATGCTATGTCAAGAACAATATATCATTAAAATAATATAAAGACACTCATGCAAATATATCAAATAAAAGAAATACAGAATGTCTAAAATTGTAACTTGCGTTCTTTTAAAGAAACAAAATAATCAAGTATTGAATCTAAATCAAAATTCTTAGCTATTTCTCTTTCAATATAGACAACTAAATTATTTGCTAGAAACTTATCTTCAATTTTGTTGCGAATTCTTGTTTTAACAATCTTCATAGCTGAAAATGCCCGTTCACCGGTCGCTCTAGATACTGGAAGAGTCAAAACAAGACGAATCAATCTATCAATAATATAGTTTGTTTTTTATTTCTTTGTCTCTACCAATTTCGACATAAATCTGCAATGGATGACAAACTCTGAAACTTCGGATTAGTAAGCACATCAACTTCAAAATGTTTCAATTGAAACCTTAAATTAATTTTCTCATTCTCAGAAAAATTAAGAGGATAATACTCTTCTGCAAGACAACAGATATCATCAATATTAAAGGATTTATAAGCATCATTTGGATCCAAAGCTGAGTTAAGAGCTAAAAGCTCTGTTGCTCCTTCACCAAACCTACTGTCAAGCTCTTGCATTTGAAAATCTATAGTAGCATTAAATATTTCAAAATGATAATGATGCTCTATTGTAATGTGATCTCGTTGATGACGACCACGCCCTTGTACATAATGAGAGCTCAATTTTGGAATGTCAATATCAAATTTCTTGGAGAAAGAGACAACATTCTCAAGAAGATTTTCCCAACCTTCATTTCTCAACCTTTGAATGAGTCCTTTTGTAGTACAAACCATATTCATGGGATTCAAGATGTCTTGAGATTTTTGCTACAAAACTTGACTAAGAACAGTAAGACCCATGATTTCCTTCATTAAATGTAAAATAAATATAAATTGGAATGATGTAATCATTTTATAAGCAGCATTCGCATCCCCGCGTTGAGAGTAAGTGGATTCTTCTTTTATTATGTTTTCAAGCACCGAGCAAGTGGCTCCAAACATTTGTAGTAGACTGCAAATAGAATAAAAATGAGAGCCCCAATGAGAATCACCGGCTCGTTTGACAGTGCCAATTTGGTTAGCTCCTTTTCTAGTTTCAAGTTCGTCAATAGCTATCATATGTGCAATTTGTGTTGCTTGAGCAGCTTGCAGTTCATTATGACGTTTACATGAAGCGCCGACCACATTGATAATGAAATTCAAATTTGAGAAAAACTCATGAACAAAAACTACCTTTCTAGATGCAGCAATTAATGCTAACTGTAATCGGTGAGCAAAACAATGAACATAGTATGCATATAGGCAATCTTTAAGAAATAATGCTTGCAATCCTTTCCATTCACTACGCATATTACTAGCACCATCATATCCTTACCCATGAATATTTTGAATATCAAGACAATAATGAGAAAGAACGGTAGATATTTCATTCTTTAGAGTCAATGCCGATGTAACTTTAACATGTACAAGATCAAAAAATCGTTCTTGTATAAAACCATCATGATCAACAAATCTCAAGATTATAGCCATTTGCTCCCTCTTAGACTCATCTTGTGCCTCATCAACAATAATGCAAAATTTAGAATTTCCAACATCTTCACGAATTTTATTTCTCACTTTTTTTGCAAGAACTTCCAAAATCTCTTTTTGAATTTTGGGTGAAGTATACTTTGAAGATTTAGGAGCATTTTCCAAAACAAGTTTTCAATCTTGTCATTATATGAAACCAAAAGTTTAAACATATCAAGGAAATTACCTCGATTTTTTGAATCAGGGGTCTCATCATGACCTCTAAAAGCACATCCTTGAAATGCAAGCCATCGAACAACATCAATAGATGCTTTTACTCGGAGTCAATTGTTGAGAATTTGCTCTGAGCTTTGTGCATTCATTACTTTATCAATATGCTGTGATTGTTTTAATAAATCCTCACAAGCTTTCACAACATTATTATGACAAGAGCAAGGATCCTCTCCAATATGATTAAAAAAGGCATAATGTTTTCCATTATTAATCTTCTTCCAATTTCTAAATCTTATGATAATAAATACATCCCATCCAGAACGTTGAGATGCTTTCATTGTAAAAAGATAATAAGGTAAACAATATGCAGCATCTTTTGATGGAGAATAATCTAGCCAAGATGCGAATTGTACAAACCAAGAAGCTTAAAAGCGGCGAGGATGCTTTTCAGAACCAGAAAATGGATATTTTGAGAGACGTATCTGATATAGACCCATTTTCAAGTAAGCTCTTTTTATTTCATTACGTTGATTGACCGGATAGTCCCACATAGGAGGACGTAATCCTGGATCTCGTTGTAGAGAAAATATATCAATTTCTCCAGAATCAAGAGTTGACGATGTAAAATTAATCTCTTCAGACTCCACAATTGGAGAGCTAAGATCAGGATTTTTCTTAGGTTCAATCCTTGGAATTTTAGAAGAATTTTCTGGAGTATCAACTTCCTTTCTTTTGAAGATGAGTCGATAGTTCTCAATTTAGACATAATTCATGAACCTAATTTTAAAATCAAATTGAAACATATAAAATAATCATTCAATAGACATAATTATATATAAGCCAAACTAAGTAGTAATCAATCTATTTAAAAAAGAAAAGAAAAAAATTAAACAAAAATACAACTATATGATACATCAATACATGAAAGAAGGGGAAAAGTAAAAAAAAAAATTTAAAAACACTGCATCAAACTTAATAGATTCAATACAATTATATATATGAATGAACATTAAAATCGAAAAAGAGAAAAACGAAAAAAAATCAAACCGTATATGATTATATCAGACGACCTGGCGAAAAACTTTAAATTGTTTGAGAAGATGAACGTAGCGTGTAGCCTTGTAGGTCCGTAAGCCTCAAGCTCCCCTTTTGGCTGTTTGGCAGTCGGCAGATCAAGACAACTTCAACTTGTAAAGTTTAACTTTTGAATAGAAAAACTAAAAGGGTGCAGGTGACTTTTGAATAGAAAAAGGGTGCGGCGGCAGTGAAGGACCATCCAAATTCTTTTGTATTTATGGAGAGTAAAAGGGTATAATTAGGTTATTAGATCATTTTATTTTATGTGAGATGTATTTTATTTATTTTATTTTTAAATTAAATTAAATTTTTAAAAATTAGACTTATAAATAATTAATCAATAAAATTAAAATAATTTTATAGAAGTCTAAGATAATTTTTTAGAGGGGGCCAACACAAAATAAAATCAATATAATCTTATTAAATTATAAAAATTTAATATATATTTATTTTTTTTCTAAACTTTTGGGGGGGCCGTGGCCCCCCTGCCCCTACATAGGTCCGACCCTGCTTGAACTGATGATTATGACTGACAATCTTGACCGATTGCATTTTGATTTTTGATTTTATTTTTGTATTTTTACTTAATAACTAAAGAAGTAATTATTAGTATTTTAAAAAAAAATATTTGAAGATGTATAAAAAATGATTCAAAATAAAATAATAATAATAATAAATTTATTTACACTTATCGGTCCACTCTCTCAGTCCATAGTTTGTGCATATCTTTATAGACAATTGAACTCCATCTTAAAAATATGTAAAAAAAAAAAATTGTTCTTTTTAATACTTTCTACTATTTTATATAAAATTTATCAATTTAAAACTTATAACCAAGTAACCTTTTTCCATTCATAAAACCTGTTATTAATCGAAATTCAGAGTCTACACGACCGCTTACTGGCTGAATGGACGGGCTAGTTATGGAACAGTGGGAGCGTGATTGGTTGCGTGCTCGACGATTTCTATTCCATTCTCGGCCAACGTGCTACTATAGAACCTACCTCTATCACTCTCGTTTGCTATACCTCTCTAGCTAAGGACTCCTTTGCTGTTCGCTGACGAGCGATTCCATTTCCTAGGCGTCGTTTCATCTTATCAGCTGGTTTGCCTGCATTTAGTCGATATATCGGAGTTTTGCTTCGTAACTCATTCAGGAAAGCGGTTAGGGATCCACAATCTGTTCTCGAACGAACTATATAAGGTATGATCGATGAACCGTCCATCCTGTTTTACATGCAAACTGGTACCTGTATATTCGTGCTTTGTTTGGTTTGAGAGAAAATGTAGGAAATGATAGAAGGAAATGAATGGGAAAGTGTTTTTGGTTTTAACACCTTGTTTGGAAAAATGAAGCGTGGTTATGTAGCCGTGAGGGTTCTTACTTTTTTCCTTTACGTTCTGAATCGTACCTGATTGGATTCTTTTTAGTGGAGAATTGCTGAAATGAGTTTGATGCGACAACCGTACGAGGGCTTGGTTGGTTATAGTTTGTTGGTCGTTTGGTTGTTGAGAAAAAGTATGAGTATAAAAAAAAAAAACCAAAAATGTTTTGAACGTTACGAATTTTGTTGCATATGGATGAGGCCGTGCCAAGAATTGACTGGTGCTCTATAAGCTCTGGATTGAAGGTTGAGATGAGATGAAAAATTTGTGAATAATAGTGAAATTATTTGTGAATAGTAGTTAAATAGTTTGAGTTAATATATTTTTTTAGATTTTTAAAAAACGAGAAAGAAAAGTTGAATAAAAATATTATAAACTTAAAATATTATTAAAATATAATTTTTTAATATAATTTTTATTTTAATATTTGAAAAAATTAATTATTTTTTGTGTCTTGTTTGAAAATTTATGAAAGTTGTAATGATTAGATGAAAAAATTAAAAAATTGAAAAAACAATATTTGTATTTGAGTAATATTTGAAAAGAAAATGAAATGATATAAGTTGAGAATGGTATCCAAACAAGGCCTATAATATTCAATATAAAAAACTCAAAGTGTGCATACTTGAATGTGTGCGAGCATGCACTTGTATGAAATAAGGAAGGACAAATCTTAGCCTTATTTGGATGTTAAGATCATATAAGAATTTTTAAATAATAATAAAATGATTTGTGAATAGTATTGCAATGATTTGAATTAAGATGTTTTATGAGTTTTTGGGAAAGAAGAGAGAAAAATTTGAATAAAAATATAATAGAATTAAAATTTTGTTAAAATATAATTTTTTAATACAATTTTTGTTTTAGAATTTGAAAAAGTTGAATTGTTTTTTGTGTTTTATTTGGAAGTTTGGCAAAGTTGTAATGATTAGATGATCAATATGGTACCAGAGCAATGACCTCAGAATCTGAATCTCCCTCCCTCTCCACTCCCGAAAACGACCCCCATAATCCCAAAGAAATGCCTTCAAACACTGAATCTCACTGAAAACAATCCCCACAATCCTGGCAGTCCCTTCTTCAGCCAACTTGGAGAAGGAGCTTCTTCTCCCTTGGTTCTCGATCTCCTAACAACTGAGAACTATGTCACCTGGGCAAGGACTATGTGTTGAGCCTTAAACATAAAAAATAAACTGGGATTCATTGATGGCAAGATTACTAAACCATCGAATACATCTGACCCACTTTATTCTGCCTAGGAACGCTACAATGATGTAATAATCACCTGGATAGTACACTCTGTTAGTTTAGAATACCGATCGAGCATTGCTCATGCCAAAACCGTTGCCAACGTTTGGAAAGATCTGTAAGAGAGATTCTCCATCCAAAATGCCCCTTGCATCTTCTAACTCACAAACTCTGTCTCCTCATCAATACAAAATACTGATTCTGTCAGCCAATATTACAACAAATTTAAAAGCTACTGGGACGAGCTTAAGATCTACGAACCAATGCTAGCATGCACCTGTGGAGCAGTCAATACTTTGCTCGAATCCACCCACCGAGGCAAGGTGATGCAATTTCTTATGGGTGTTGATGATTCCTTTGACTCCATCCGTGCTCAGATTTTACTTTATGATTTGCTCCCAACACTCAATCATGTTCTGTCCTTGTTCCAACAAGAAGAACGACGCCAACTACTAACCCTTGCACCTGATCCACTTGCCATGGTTACTAGAGGACCAGATTCTTGCAACCAGTCCAACTCTCGAAAGAAACGCTTTTTTTGCTCTCACTACAACATCCATGGACATTCCCTAGAACGTTGCTTCAAAGCAAATCCTAATCTGCCCGTGTGTTCACATTGTCGTATACCTGGCCATACAAAAGAAAAGTGCTATAAGTTGAATGGATTTCTTCCCGGACACAAGAACAACCCCAAGTTCAAGTCATTTGCTAATCAATCTTCGTTTATGTAGGATACAATCCACCCTGGTCCATCCATTACTTAAGAGCAGTATGGTCAACTCATTACCTTACTCAACTCTTCTCAAAATGATGCTGCCAACAATGCTCATACCAGTTCATCATCCATGTCTAGTATTTCCTTTTACAATGTTACACGCACACACGACCTTTTCTCACACACCAACAACACTTAGATTATTGACAGCAGAGTTACAGATCACATGATCTGTAGCCTCAAATCCTTCACTCACAATGTTACTCCAATTTGTCAAACCATGAAGCTCCCAAATGGCGCTTCAAGCCTTGCCACACATATCGGTGATGTGCATTTGCCCACTGGTTTAATTCTTCATAATGCATTATGTGTCCCTGATTTTTCCTTTAATCTCATATCTGTAAAATCATTAGCACACCATTCAAATTGTTGTCTAATTTTTTTGTCCAATTCTTGTTATATTTAGGGGCCCTTTTATCTTGGATGACGATTGGAGTGGGGACGGTGCGTGATGGACTATATCATCTTCAACTCATAAGACCCAACCCGAACAGTTTACATGGATTTCTCCATACCCAGTCACCTACAGTTTCTGCTAACAATGTTGCCCAATTTGATCTGTTTACTCTTTGGCACTATAGGCTAGGACACAGCTCAATGACTAAGCATATTTTACATGATTTTAATCCTGACTTTAAGATTTCCAATGCTCTTGATGTTCCTTGTCCAATTTTTCCTCTTGCTAAACAACATAAATTACCATTTCCCAAATATGATTTCACACAAACAAACCATTTGAAATAGTTTCTGTTGACATTTGGGGACCAAACCCCATCCACTCATACAATGGTTGTAAATATTTTCTCACCATAATGGACCAATACACAAGATGCACATGGGTTTATCTACTCAAAACAAAATCTGAAGCTCGCGACTCACTACAAAATTTATTTTCCATAGTTGAAACTCAATTTGACACTAAAGTCAAAATTCTTCGATCCGACAATGGTGCTGAATTTAATATGCCTACCTTCTACAATTCCAAAGGTGTTCTACATCAACTCATATGTGCTGCTACACCCCCAACAAACGCCCTTGCCGAACGTAAGCACCAACACTTACTAAATGTAGCCCAAGCACTCAAATTTCAATCCGGATTACCCATGAAATATTGGTGTGATTTTATTACCACTACAATGTACATAATTAACAGGCTTCCCACCCCAATTCTTGACCACAAAACTCCTTTTGAAATTCTATATCATACCAAACCATCTTACTCCACTCTCAAGACCTTCGGTTGCCTATGTTTTGCCTCCACTCTCTCTCAAAATCAAACCAAATTTGATCCATGCGTTTGCAAATGTTTGTTTCTTGGCTATCTTTATGGAGTCAAGGGGTACAAACTACTTGACTTAACCACAAGTCAAATATTCATCTCACAAGATGTAATTTTTCATGAGAGCACATTCCCATTCAAACACTCAAACGACACTGCCGTTTCAACAACACCATCACCTCGGCCCATTCCCATTGAAAACTACACATACCCATTTCCTTATCAAGATTTTTCCCATAACCCACCTCCTTAGCCCGACGATGCCATCAACACAGCCAATTCCACCTTCCAATTGACAACCCACCTTCCCAACCCATTCCACCCACGTTCACAAATCCGTCTTCCCCTCAGCCCAACCCATCTCCCAGTCTCACTAATCAACCCACATGAAAATCAACTTGCACTCGGAAGGCCCCTCAATATCTCATCTACTACCATTGTCACCAAGCCCGTATCTCTATCCCTCATGCATCGACATCCAAGACGAAGGTTCCTGATTCTTCTTCGACCTCAGGTAAGCACATCTCCTTCCCTCTCTCTTTTGTATTATCTTACAACTCTTTATCTCCTAAATTTCATGCTTTCACCACCTCCATCTCTCTCAATACCGAACCCAACTCTTACACACAAGCTGTCAAACACCCAATATGGCGCGAGGCCATGGATCAAGAACTCACTACTCTTGAACTTAATGAAACATGGACCATCGTGGATTTACCTCTTGGCAAGCGACCAATTGATGGCAAATGGATCTACAAATTTAAGTTCAATGCTGACAGCATAGTTGAAAGAGCTAAGGCCCGATTGGTGGCAAGAGGATTTACCCAATGTGATGAAGGCATTGACTTTCACGATACCTTCTTGCCAGTGGCCAAGCACATCTCCATCCGATGTTTACTTGCCATTGCTGTCATCAAAGGCTGGGATCTGCAACAACTGGACGTCAACAATGCATTTCTCTACTGAGAGCTTGATGAAGAGCTTTATATGCGACCTCCTCCTGGTCATGTTGCAGCTAAAACAAATCAAGTATGCCGTCTTCACAAAAGTTTGTATGATCTACGACAAGTGTCGCGCCAATGGAACACTAAGCTCACCTCCTCTCTTGCTGAGTTTGGTTTCATTCAATCTAAGGCTGATTACAGCCTTTTCACCAAGAGCACTCCTACTGTTTTCATCGCATTACTTATCTATGTTGATGATATAATTCTGATGAGTTTTGATATTGCTTCCAGCTCTTCTGTCAAATAGTTCTTGGCAACAAAATTTTGGATCAAACGCCTGGGCTCCCTTAATTACTTCCTTGGAATGGAGATTGCCTGAACACAAAATGGGATCTAACTCTGTCAGCGTAAGTATGCGCTAGATATACTTGCAGAAACTGGTTTATTAGCTTGCAAACCTTCTTCTTTGCCAATCGAACCAAATATCAGACTTCGGAAGGACGAAGGTGAACTCTTTCATAACCCAGCTCTTTATCGCAAATTGGTTGGCAAGCTAATTTACTTGACCAATACATGGCCAGACTTGAGTTACAGTGTAAATTTGTTGAGTCAATTTATGGATACCCCACGAGTTCCACATTATGATGCTGTTATCAAAATTCTCAAATATGTGAAGGGTACCTCCGGGCAAGGTATTTTCCTTCCTTCAGCATCTAAAATGGAACTTATGGCATTTTCAGATGCCAATTGGGCTAATTTTCCGGACACTAGGAGATCCACCACTGGCTTCTGCATGTTTCTTGGTAATTCCTTGGTCTCGTGGAAGTCAAAGAAGCAGAGCACTATTTCACATTCATCCGCCGAGTCCGAATATCAAGCCATGGCAGCTGTAGTATGTGAGCTAACCTGGGTTCGATACCTACTCAATGATCTTCAAATTTTGATTCCGACACCTGCCCGATTGTACATGACAGAATCACGTAATGATAGAAATTCTGCATTCTGTTTCATCCCTTTTCGTCCGTTATTTTCATCTCCTTCCTTACGCTGTATCATTGTCTATATTCTCTGTTTCTGGAAGTGATGATTCTCCTTCCTAGGAAAAAATTTGGAGAATCATCACTTACAGAAACAGAGATCTTAACTGGAAAACTGGTCTTTTTTCATGTTACTCTCAAAATAAATGAAAGCAGAACTTTAATCTTTGATTTTTGTGGTGTTTCAGTTTGGAGATGACCTACAGGTCAGAAAAAGATATTATTGAGACTGAGTTAGAGTACTACGAGTATAAATATTATAATGAGTTGAAGAAAGAGGGGCCTAAGGTTAAGTTTTCTGATTTAGTATATAGGTGCCCATACTGCCCTGGGAAGTGTAAGCAAGATTACCTCTTTGAGGAGCTTCTCCAACATGCTTCTGCTGTTATTACCTCACGGAGTAGGAGCATCAAAGAGAAAGCGAGGCACTTGGCTTTGGAGACGTACATGAGAAAGTATCTTGATGTGAGGGTTCATTCAGAACTTGCCACTAAAACTGAATGTTCCAAGCCTCATGGTGATCAGGGGTTTGTGTATCCTTGGAAGGGCATCATCGCAAATATTAAAACTGAATGGAAAGATGGGAAACATGTTGGTGAAAGTGGAACAAGACTCAGCGAGGTGTTGTCAAGGAAGGGGTTTAATCCTGTGAGGGTCCATCCCGTATGGAATCGTTGGGGACATTCAGGTTTTGCGATTGCAGAGTTTAAAAGTGATTGGGCTGGTTTCAACAATGCCATGTCCATGGAGAAGAGTTTTGAACTCGATCATTGTGGGAAGAGGGACTACTACGCAGCCACAAATCTAGGAGATAAGTTGTTTGGATGGATGGCCCACAAGGATGACTATGACTCGAACGGCCCTATTGGTGTGTTTCTTAGAAAGAGTGCAGGTGTGAAAACCATTTCTGGAAAAGAAGCAGAAGATCAAAGAAAGGCTTCAACGCTTCTCTCGAACTTAACAAATACCCTGGAGGTCCAGAGTTTGCACCTTAAACAGATTGAGAATGAATATCAGGAAACCAGTGCGTCTCTAAACAAATTGATAGGGCAAAAGGAGGATAAGCTCAAGGCTTACAATGGAGGTATGCTTAAAACTTTGTGACTTTTACTTTAGTGAATTCACGGGGATTTTTATCTTTTTTCACTACCATGCTTTGCAATAGTTTATCTTCTGTTTTGATAAATGTTGTCAGAAATGAGAAAGATGCAACAGAATACATGCGATCATCTTGAGAAGATTTACTTACAGCATGAGAAGGTTTCACTGCATTTGGAGGCTCAGATAAAACAGCTTGAGCAGCATGAGAAGCAATTGCAGCAGCGTGAGGCTCAGAATGAAACTGATAGGAGAAAACTTCATGATGAGAAAAAAATGGTAATTTAGTTTTATCCAAATGAAGATCGACATTTTATTATAGATTGGTTTTTTTTTTTCATGAGGACTTGCATTGATATAAAAAAGCAAGTTGAAAATACATCAGGCCCTGTTTTGGTGTTTTGGAAACGTGTCATTGGCATCCTCAACCAGGCTATTTGTCATCTATTAAAATTCATCCAGATAGTTTTGTGCATTTCTTGCAGTGAAAAGCAGATAATAGAATTTTTGAAGTAGAAATTAACTATTACGTTTCCTTCTTTCCTTTTATTTGTGTAATTTTTAATTACACTTGTATCAAAGATTGTTTGCCTCGATGGTGTGGGTTGATCCAGTGTTTCTAAAAGCACAAAACCCCAAGAACAAAAAGCTAAGCGAATTTACAAATATTCTAGGGTGTTGATATTGAAAATCATTTGTCGTATGGTGCCACATGGTTTCATGTGTTATGCTTTGAACTCGATATAATAGTCCGAAATGGCTTTCTAGATGGATTGATATTTTTCTTGCTTATGTTGGCATAGAAGTCAATCGATACCTACAATTCTCTAGCTTTTTTTATTCATGGCCCATTCATTTGTTTTGATTCGACCATGTACACTTTAATTTGATTATTGCTATCAGATATCACAAAGGTGTATGTAAAGTAATGCACAAAAGAATAATATAAATGTTATGTTGAAACTTTATGTAATTAGTTATTACTTATTTGTGATGCAGCATAATACTTAAATTGAGTTAATAAAGTGGTTTAGCAATTGTCCTTGGCTCTTTTTTTGGGTTAGTTTCTTCCTGCTGTGAGAATTTGAGGAACTTTTACTAAATGGTAACATCACCTTTTTTTCAGAATGAGAGGGCTGCTGTAGAGCAAAAGAAGGCGGATGAGAATTTCTTGAAGTTGGCAGAGGAACAAAAGGTGTGTTTTGCATTCTGTGCCTTGAAATGGATCTTTGAAAAAAAAAATATAATAATATTATAATTTTTGTATAACAATACTATATAATTTCTAGAATTCTCATGCCTGTTTTTTTGTGTTTGATTGATGATGGCAGAAAGAAAAGGAGAAACTTCTTAGAAAAATAATTGAACTGGAAAAGAAACTTGATGCTAAACAGGCATTAGAGTTGGAGGTCGAGCGCATGAGAGGAGCGTTACAGGTCATGAAACACATGAGTGACGATGGGGATATTGAAATGAAGCAAAAGATGGATCACATGGAACAACTGAACCTAGCTCTTATCGTCAAGGAGCGTAAAACTAATGATGAACTGCAGGAGACTCGTAAAGAGCTAATCGATGTATGTATCCCTTTTTTCAACTCATGTGAAGTGCTTGGGGATGCATTATAATTTGAGGATTAAAACGCAGTACTGATTTTAGATAGACTATGGTTATGTTTAGTTGAGATGTGAGGCAACAACTGTGGATATAGTACAACAAAAATGGCATCACATGTAGAAAGAATGAATGAGAAACTTAGTTGAAATTGTAGAAAAAAGTTTAAATTTTTTAATGACATGGCATCACATGTAAAAGCATGATGGAGATGTTTTTTAAATCATGTTCACGATTCAGGGTAATTTTGTTGAGCTTTGGGTCCAATTTTTAGTTTCAGACTGTGTACCGTTAAAAGCTTTCCAGCTGTACAAAAATTCCCAGAACAAGATAACAAGAATTGAAACGTCTTTGGAGAATTGCAGTAACCCCAACAGATTCATTTTTTTGGTGCAGTCCTACTCTTAGCAAAAATTGTTCACAAAACACGTTCCTCCTCAGCCGTCTTCCCTCATTTGATGCCAATATGAAATCCCCAGCTATAAATTGTTCACAATTTTTGTCTGCGAGTTTAAGTTGTTCACTACACAGTTAACACCTAGGGGTTGGCTCAAGTGGTAAAAGACCTTGGGCTTGGGGGTATGCTCCCCCAGGTCTAAGGTTCAAATCTCCCTTGGATGCAAACAATCTCTAGGGGCCACACCCCCCGGTGAAAAGTCAATGATTTAACCAGTTCTGTGTAGGGAAACTTTCGAGGGTGCGGTGTACTGGACCGGGGTTTACTCTGCAGGGGTGGGTCCAAAAAGCCCTACCTTGGAGAGGTTTCCCGACATTAAAAAAAAAAGAAAAGAAGTTGTTCACTACACAGTCAAAATATTGACAGCATGGGGTCGTTGAGTCTGTCAATTATTCTGGTTTTCTTTTTCTGGTTTATTAGCTTTCTTAGTATCAATTACTAAGAAAGCTAATAAACCAGAAAAAGGAATGGTCGTTTTGAAGATCAAGAAAGGACATTGGATTAACGTAAATGCCTCTTTTTCAACACTTTGTTCCTTTGGATAGCTATTGATTTCAATGGACTAAACTTTCAAGATTTCCTTGTATCTACTTCTACTTCTTAACTAGCTATTGTATCTTGTATACGTCCCGTGTACTTGGGCTATGCCTATTCTGTATTGTCAATAAAATTTTTGTTTACCTACAAAACAGAAAATAACCTTCTTAGTAGTTAATTGCATTACACTTGCATTGCAAAGCAGTTACTCCTTGGTTCAATTTGCAGAATAGGGCTGGCAATGAGCTTCATTTTTTCCCTAAAGATGATGAACAAGTAATCTACCGAGTAAAATAATTTCGCCTTTACATGCTGTTTATTTTTTACATTATAAACACTTACTTGCCTTACAAGCCAATTATCAATGGGACATAAATTCGGACCTACATTTGGATTTTTCCAGACATGATTTTGTTATCTCCATGTTTTATTAAAAGCATCAATCGTTGAATTTAAGACTTGTTATTGAGATTCTTTTATTTGTTTTCCTGAAAGTCACGTTTTTTGTTTACTTTCATTATCATATTCTGTAAATGGAAGAATTAATCCACTTGTATGTCTATCAATGTCTGCTAGCTCACAACTATATTTTGTAAATGGAAGAATTGGTCCCTTGAGACATTTGAGACAGCGTGGATAAACATCTAAACTGTGTCAGTGGACCATTATCAGTGTTTTGTTTTGAACTCAAGGGTACTGGTTTGCTAGGCATCAATTGGAGATGAGTCGACATCTCATAGATTCTTGTTTTGCTCTATGTACGTAAGGAGAGAATGTGATGTGCTGATCATATTGTTCTCGAACTTTGTAGTATCAACAATTTTTGTTTTTTGCTTAGTTTTTTTATTGTTCATAGCTGTTTATTTTCTAATATGGAAATGCTTGTCCTTTGGTGGAAAGTCTGATTTCTTTGCTTCACAGGGATTGAGAGAAGTGACAGCCTGTGCTAATATTGGCATCAAGAGACTGGGCGAGCTTGACATCAAGCCATTCAAAACTGCAACCAAGAGGAAATTTCCCCAGGAAGAAGCAGCTGAGAAAGCTATGGTGCTGTGTTCACAATGGGAGGACTATCTTAGAGATCCTAGTTGGCATCCCTTTAAGATCATCGTAGATGAAGGAGGGTTTAGTGGGGTATGCCTATATGTGATAATGGAACAATTCATGTGAACATTTTTGTTAAGCATGCAACCTGCCCACCCCAATCTCTGCTTATGCTGACATAAAGGAAAGCCCATATTTTTGGTGTGGGTGGTAGAAGATTTTCTCCTTGTCGTAACTTCATTAGGATTGTCTTAGGCTCTCTTGGCTCGTAAATTTTCTACAATTTTCCTCTTTTGATATAGTTTCTGTTAGTGTTTTTTTTTTTTTTTCTTTTGTATGACGGGGAACCACCCCATGGCAGAGCCCTTAGGACTCACCCATGAAGCCTAAACACTTGGAGAGACTAGCACAACAACCCACCGCCATGGCCTCCCACTTAAATCGCAGTTTGATCCCAGTGAGAATCGAACCTGTGACATAGGCTCATGCAGACAAGTTCACCCTTACCACTTTCTATTTTGACTAAAACTACATCATCCTAATATTTTTCCATTTAATTCATATAGTGGTTTGAGTTGGATGTTGCTGTACAGGTAGTAATTAATGAAGAAGACGAAAAGTTGAAGAATTTGAAGAATGAGTTTGGTGATGAAGTTTACGCGGCAGTGACTACAGCCTTGAAGGAGGGGAATGAATATAATCCAAGTGGAAGAAGGTACATTGTACAGGAGCTGTGGAATTTCAAAGATGGAAGGAGAGCAACATTAGAGGAAGGAATACTCCACATCATGGAGCAGTGGAGATTGCTTAAACAGAGGTTGCGCTGAAGATATGCATTGTAAGTGCTAAGATGGAGAGTGTTTAACATGACATATGCAGGTTACAATTCTAATGCTTTTTTACTTGTTGGATTCTGTCTAGTTATGCTACTACTAGTAGTTAGAAATCGGACAACCCCGGATAATAAGGGATGAAACATTTTTTTGTTTAGTTGCCTCGATCAATGACAGCCAGTATTCATGTCAACAATTGGTATTAATTCGTCATTATGCAAGTAATCTGTGCCAGTACATAGATGCTGGTTGGCATCAAGTCATCCAGACTGATGTTCTAATTGAAGCTTCATCACATCTAATGTCCAACTTTATTCTTGGCATAAATGACTTATACAGCCCATAATTCAATTGTTGTCATTAATTCTCACAACGTGTTATTTGGTCTCTTCCGTTTCTTTTTCCTCACTCAATTTCGACATTTCACGCTATTTCTATTCTAATATATACATTTTCAGGATCTGTGGCCGGATCATCCTTTACTGAAGCATAGCGGATGTGGTGCTCCTAGAGGTTTCAGTTATATTTGGCTGCTAGTAGTCCGTCTCATGCATATCTGCATGTAAGAAACTTATAGAAATTTTCTTTTGCTTGATGTGCCTGTATTTTGATAGAGACAAAACTATAATGGATGGAGTACCAATGGAAGATGTTTGTGTTCTTTAGTTTGGACTAGGCATTGCAATGTTACAGGTTGTATGGACACAGGCGCTCGCTTTCTAATTACATAATCACTTGCTAATGCATGAGGCCGGCCGGGAGAGGTGTAGGCATCGTGAGATCCGTTATCTTCGATCTCAGAAACTATTTTCTGTCGAGTTTACTATCTCATGTGAGGGATGGGTTAGAGGTTCCAGGGCCTTTTGTACACTTATTTTGAGTGTGATGTTTCCATTAAGCATGTAGTTCATAACTTCGAGTTATGGGCCAGCTGCATGGGCTTTTCTAGACCACTCACCACTTACCCAACAAACCAATGATTTTAGGACGAATCAGCATATTATCCGAAATCCATCTCAACCGCCAAAAGGGACATTCACACATACTCTCGAGTGATTATAATGTGACAAACACAGGAGATATGTAAAATATCATCGCAGCATTTAGTGTTATAAACCTTCATTTACTTCCATTTGTTTAGAGATCCATAGTTCATATCCGTTATGGTCCCATAGAATCTCTCACACACTCTCATGTGAAAGGAATATTCTGGCGTGTGGAGGAGGAGGGGTTTGCGCAAGGAATCCAAAGCCCTGCCTTGTTGTTACCTTTTTCAGGTAGTGTAGTATGGGATCCAAGGATATTGTCTTCTGAACTGAACAAAACAAAGGAGAGAAGGAGAACAACTTTCTGCCCACATGTGAGCAGCACCACTAACAAACCCAACCCCACCCATGTGCTCTACTTTGGTTGCGCGCAATTGCATTGATGTGACTCATTTTTACTTAAAAGCGTTGGCATTTGTTGCTTCAAAGATATTACAACACACACACACACTGACACATGTCAATAAGAAAAGCTATACATGTCCTAGACAAATATGTTTTCTTTAATCCTAAAAATGCACCCAAAAATTAGGATGGCTTCGATATCCATTAAAATGAAATGCTTTTTAAATTTTTTTTTGGTATTCTTTCTTTCATTGCAAATACATTGGAAATCTAAGTCATTTGAAATTGGGATGGTCGAAGGATATGAAGCATCTGAGAAAATCCTTGGAAGTTTCCCACCAAAGTGGAGGATGACACACTACATTTGAAGAATATTGGTGATGGTACCCTCTAATCTTCTCTTGGATGGAGCAACGGGTGAAGTTTCCAATGAAACTCTAGTCAATAAAGGTTTCCGGAAGATGTATTGCATAGTCCTATCTCTCACCCAAATGACCAAATCCATGCAAGTACCCACGTTGTTGGGGGAAGGGGGAGGGGTGCCAAGTTATTTGTTTGATAAGGTGTGAGAATGTGCTTTTCTTGAAAACCTACTTCATACATGCACCGGAAGCTTCCCGGATGAGTGTTGAAAAAATAAAAGACCCTTTACTAAGATATTGCTGTCAAATGCAACTTCCCTCGTTTCGTACCAATACCATCCTGCGTAAATTGTTATATTGCAGACTTTTCTGTATATACATACAAATAAAAATCTCTCCCTCGATCGTTTGACTGTGAACATGCATGTACCCTCTTTGAAACAAACTCCTACTTCTTGATAAGTCATTACATCTTTTTCATCCTTCTCCCATGCCGTAAACCCAATTGGATGTGGGGCAGCTACAAAGAACTTTCGGGATGAGTCTTAAGGGAGGTTTGAATAGTGAATTGAGATGAGGTTTGGAGGTTTTGAATCCAAGTAGCTGCTAAGCACATGTTACATGTACACTCTTTAGGGTTGTCGAGAAATCATCGATTGAATTACTTTAAATATACTAGCGAAAAGTTTCTTGTTGAAGACTTTGTACCCTTAAGAATGAAATAGAATACCAGTTTCATGAAGCAAACCAAATACTTTTCTGATTCAAATATATATAAGTTAGTACAATACACTTTCCCAAATAATACTTCATATAATCAACCATTCTATATATAAAAATACTAGCATTAAAAGCTGCGGGCTACAATCTTGTGCAGCCGCCTCAGCCTTTAAACCCTAACAATTTTCCTCCCCCTTTGGCCTTTTTTTTTTTTTTTCACCTTACATAAAGTTACACTTGCATCCTTCACACACCGCTCCCCAAAAAGACCCACCCACTGTTTTTCAACCCCTCCTACTAAAAAATAAACACTCCCTAATTAAGTAATTTCCACACTCACTTATTGCTCCAACAACAACAATACTTTCACAGTCCCCAACACACCCCAGTCAAAAAAAGAGACCACAATCTAAAAACTGGCGCCAATAAGGGTAAAAACGGTAAATAGGTTATGGCGGGAATTCTAAAATGTTGACTCTGACTCTTTGACTTCTTTTTTTTGGGGGGAAGGGTTCATTAAACCCTGAAATTTTTGCCGGTGAATGTTTGACCGAACTGCCAATGGGCGGGAACAATGTTCCAGGAGGTAGAGGTGCGGCGGTCGCTCCCCGTGACTCTAAACGACAGCGTTTGGCCGACCAAGACAGAATTTGACTGCCAGTTCTGGCCCCAGTTGCGGCTCATGCTCATCCAGCCTGTTCTGGAGCCCTTCACACTCACGCGCACGATGTCCCCTGAGCCTGCAACGTTGGATATCAAAACCAAGTTGAAGTAACGGAAGCCGTTGATGGTGAACCTGATTCCTCCGTGCTTACGGCATGGCACCCTGCATAAATAAGTCCAAGATGGTCAGGCCAGTTCCGTCATCTGGGAAAAAAGGTCCGTGATTTTAGGGTGGGTCACAATTTGGGCGTGAAGAAAATCAGAAACCCTTCTTTTCTGGTTTTTCACATTCATCAACGTTTGTAGGACTGCTTTTGGTGTTTGCTTGATGGGGACATCGAAACGCCACCCAACAACATGCGCCTGGTTCAGTGTGTCCCCCTTTTGTTTCCAGCCCAAAACTACGGAACGGTCCAGATCCTCCAAGATTAGATCAGGCACACTCCCAACAGTAAAAAAAGAAAGAAAAAAAGGAAGGGGTTATTGTGTTCAAAGGGACTCCATGAAACGACACCGTTTGTTTCATTTCTTAGCGCAATTTTTCATGTATTGGAAATGTTGTACGTAAAAATGTTTTTAAGGAATATAATAATTCCTTAAAAGATTTAACAGAGGTGAAGCTACTAGGGTTAGACTTTTGCTTTGGTATAAAGAAAAAAAGTGACCGCGCGAATAATCCCACGACCTAAAAGCATAGGCTTCAAGAGATAAAAGAAAGAGAGGCCCCTATTATATTATTACTTTTTTCCAAGTTAAATATATATATACGAATAATGCTATATTTACGCATAATTTTTTACACGTTATTATATTATGTAAGATTGAAAAAATTCTAGGTTTCGTTAGTCTTTTAGGATTTTATATGGTCCAGATATGCAAAAACAAACCGAGGAAAAGCCACCAACAAAAAAAAGGGTCCAAAGGTTCCCCAAGATACAACTTCTAACAGTTCTAACTAACAAAACGAGGACAATTAAGAGGACCAATATCGGTAATTAAGCGGCCTGAGTAAAAGCCCCCAGGCCCACCATCTGACAAAAGCAATAAAGTTCAGCACCAGTACCCGGCCCATAGGGACCATACCCCTCACCCACGAGCTACTAACTACCATTCAGCAACATTATATATAAAAAAAAAAAAAAAAGAGTTTTCACCACGGCCCTTTATTTTCTCTTAAGAGCAAAGCTCATTTGGATTCTTCAAATAAAAAAGCAACCTTTTAGAGAGCATAAATTGAAGTAATGTAATCTGGGTCTGGTTAGCATTATAGGTTAATTTTCTGAATAAAGAAAAACAAAAGGCAACAGTTGACTTCTAGGTAGTAGCTATGGTTGATGTTATCATCACATATTATATGTTGGGTGGTAGAGATTTTATAAAAATCATTAAAATGAAAATTTGTAGACATTATTTTTACAAACCTATTTGTGATCTAAACATTTTTCTACACATTTGTCTACAACTTTATTCACGTATGAATATGGTTGTTGATCATAGTTGTTAAGCACCTGTTACGAGGTCACGTTGCTGATCATGCACTGATAACACGAAGGTTTAGCAGTTTTATATATATATATAAATATATATATTTATATAGCAGAGAGGTGGCTTACCGGCGGTAGGCGACCGGGACAATTCCGGCCCGGTACTCTGCAATCTTGAGGAACATTGGCATGGCGAGGTCAAAGTGGGGGCGAGGAGGGTTGCACCAGCCGCCATTGTCGTTGGGGAGGGCATAGTTTGGTGGGCAAAAGTTAGTGGCCGTGATAAGGATTGATGGGCTGCCGGAGTGGCACCACGTCGGGTCATTTGCGCACTTGATCTCAAAGCAGGCACCGCAGCTCAGGCCATTGTTGAACAGTGCAGTGCTCAGCGCGGCAGTGTTCACGCCGTAGCCTTGGCTGTAGAGGTTGCCATATCCACAAGCTCCACCTGTAGACAATAGATGAGAACACACACTCAAGCTAGGATAGTATACGAGTTTTCCCCAAAACAAAGACTAGTTTAATTGAATTAGGTAATATTGACAATGACAAAAAGTTTTCAAACCCAAAAAGGGATAGATGGACCGTGGAATACAAATTTTCAAGTGGCTCCTTAATGTTTCCTTGAACAAGCCGGCCAGCAGATAGAATCTTGAACAATATAACAAGGATTTACTGTAGATTTCCCAGATAAGTATGCAATCGCAGTCGGAAACTCGACAGAAATATTGGGCAAACGTTACAAACCAAAATGTGAACTTAATATCCATGCCAAACTCAGAACTAGAACATCCACCAGTATGATAAAAGTACTAGAACCGACTGGTGAAAAGGGGGAGTGAAAACAGGGGACTCAGCTATTTCTTATGTAACGAAATAATGCAGTGAAAATGGTTCACAAATTCCATTAAAACTTGCGGGAACTTGCAGATTCAAAGGAACTTAAAAAAGAAAAACACAGTGAATTGGGTAAGACAACATACCCATTGTGCCAGAGGCATCAGAGCCTCCATAGAAGGTAGCATGAGCGGTCTGCCAGGCACCCCCAGAGTAAACTCCAGGGATTCTAGCTTCAGCCATCCACATTAACGAGATAAGAGAGGCAATGCACACCACACTCACCACACCCATTTTTCTTTTTCTTTCAGACACTAGAAAACAAACACAGAGCAAGAGACAGATGAATAGAGAGAGGGAACGAGAGAGATTGGGGATGAGGGATGAAGTTGCGCGGTGGGGGAGTACTTATGGGCGCCTGGAAGTGGCGACAGTAGCAACATTTGGAATTTCCAAACACGCCCATCATTTTTCTCCTTTTACCTTCCCTTTTGTATAGGGCCAAAACAGAAACTCATAACTTATGGGGCCCTCTTCTGCAAACTAAAAAGTGCTGGGGGGTGTCTATAACCACCTTCGCTAGACGTCGCGTATAATTACACTCCAATTGCCTTAAAATATGTACGGATAAGTTGGGGTCCGCGTGAAAACAAAGGGTTTCATCTCCCCAATCGATGAGAGGAGGCGTACTGCACGCAGTTCAGGCGTGTGTGTGAAGCGCAATTGGTTCTCTTTTTGCATTTATTTATTTATTTTAATAAAACTCTAGCTATAGGTTGGTTGTAGCTTGTTCCACTCCCAAGACACGTTTTTCTCTGTCCTTACCGTAGCATACGATTTGTATTTGTAATACGTAAGAGAAGAAAAAATTTAAAACAAAACAAAAAGAAGAAGGGGTAAAAAAGGAAAAAAATTATCCGGAATCAAGAAGAATATAAAAGCAGTAGAAATTAGAAAACCAATGTTATATTGATAGAGTAATGGTAGGCTGCGACTTGGGAGTGATTGCCGGGTGCCTAGGTCAAACTCATAAATATATATAATATATTTTTAATATTTTTAAATATCTTAAAAAAATTAAAAAAATATTAATACATTAATAATCACTTCTTTAATCAATAAATTAAAAATTAAAAAAATTAAATAAGTGAACAAAAATAAAAATAAAGAGAGAAAGTAGAATTATTCATATTAATAATGAAATACCGTTTTACATCAGATGTAATATTTTTTATTGGTTAATAAGCATTTAATGTTAACTATTAATGCTATAGGTTACCATTAAATATTATATGATGGACCATATTCCTTCTTTTTTCTTTTTTTTTACTGTGCAAGACAATATTCTATAAAGACATTCTATTTGCAGAACTCTTTATTCCAATGATATTCTATTATTAATCATTCCTATCAAGAAATATTCAGTATATAATATATTTTAAAAGTAAAGCTAGAAATTCTACAAAATCGTTGTAATAATACACTGTCAGTCTGTACTTATTGTCCCATCTGACTTATATACCCTTAACAAGCTGCTGTAGGTTAAGGCGTATTTATCATTAGTATAATATTTTTAAATAAAATATAAAAAATAATTTAATTTTTTAAAATTAAAAAATAAAAATTATATTTTAATAATATTTTATTTAATTTTTAATTTTCATTTCATCTCATTTATTTAAAACGAGACCACATCACACAAGATCACCAAAGAAAATAAAATTTTTAAATAAAATTTTGATTTAAAAATTAAATTTTAAAAATTATATATTATTATTTAAATAATATAAATAACTCTAACTAACGATTTGATAATAAAATAAACAAACAAAAAGGAAAAGAAAATAAGTAGCCAAAGGAAATAGATCCAGAGAAGCGGCTTTTTGGGTCCACGGGAAGATGAAGCGTGAGGAGCGGCTGTGATTTGAGGGTAATTTTGGGTTGGGGGGCATGGGGCCCAGGAAAGATTTAATGGGGTATGAGACGTGAAAATATTGTAAACCCCACCAATAATAATAGTAATAATGGAAAGATGGTGCCCAGAAGAGCAAAAGAAAGAGCCAACTATACGACACTGAGGTAACGAGCATCCAACGTGGGTCTCGGGACCCACTTAATCCCGTAATCATCGGTACATATGCTGCCCCTGCCTCAGAAGGCGTTTTAACTGTTTTGTGGGCCACTGCACACCACACCAAACATAATCTCGAGCCACACGCACGCGCGCCCGCGCAAATCTTCTTTTTACTTTGCCACCTCAGCATGCATGCACGTTGTTCGAATCATTGTTTTTAACTTATTTATGTTTGCTTGTAACTGTAAGTTAGGCTGCGTTTGAATCCTCAACTCATCCTAACTCATCTCAATTTATCTTAACTCATCATTACATTTTTTTTAAATCTCAATACAAAATATAATAAACAATTCAACTTTTTCAAATTCCAAAATAACTTTAATATTAAAAAATAATAGTCTAACAATATTTTATTATCTCAACTCAACTCACTTCAACATCCAAACTCACCCTTAGATTCTTAAGAAATATTTTTAATTATATTTTGTCATTTTAGGTAATATTAATTATGTTCAAACTTGTTCAAAAATAAAATCACTTAAAATCAATTATATTAGCAAGTAAGATTAAAGATGATGCTGAAATTCAGAATGAAAATTATTATTGTTTTAAAATAAATTCACTTAAAATCAATTATACCTACAATCTCTTCAACCCATACTTCTCTTAGATAAAAGAGTTGTGCTACGAATCTGACACTGTTCACGGTTGATCCGTAGTACACGTGACGTATCTTTTTTTTTTTTTTTAATGCAAAATGCAGTCTCCTCACTCTCTCTCTCTCTCACCCAATGGAAGCCTCTCCCCTTCTCACTCGATTCTCCTTCAGCCCAGCCCGACACCATCCAGCCTCCCCACCACCACCGGTGACTCGCCCTCATGCCGACGACCAAGTCAGCCACCACTGATTTCCCCCATGCACAGCTCTCTCTCTCTCTCTCTCTCCCCTGCGGTAACCCAACCGAAATGGGTTTCACCCATTTCTCTCCCCTTGCGCTGCCGTACGCGGCCACTCAGGCCACCGCACCTCCACCACATCACACCGACGACCACCTCTCACAAACCCAGCCACCACGAACCTCCATCTCCCCCTTCGTCGCACACACGCAAATTACCCATAAATGGGTTTCACATGAGCTCGCGTCCACCGACAGCCCTATTGCTGCCGTGCGTCAGTTTTGGTCCCACTGAGCACTTCCCCTGACCACTGCGACTCCTCCCCGAGCTCCTCCAAGCTAGCCAAGCCCTCCACCTCTCTCTTGCCCTTCACTTCTCTCTCGCTCTCCGCCTCTCATCCATTAGCTCTCTCTCTTATTAGCTCTCTCACTTCTTCATCAGCTCTCTCTCATAGCCCGCCCGGTTGTATTTCGAATTCAGTTGGTGGGGGTGGGGGGGGAGGATGGGCGACGAGGGAGGAGAGGAGAGAGAGGAAGTAAACATTTCAAAATGAAATGTGTGAAATGAGAGGGAAGTGGATTTTGTTATGAGGGTGTTTTTGTCATTTTACTATAGTGTGTTTTGGATGATCCCAAATAGTAGCTGATGCGAATATTATTTCTAGATAAAATATATATTTCAAGATGTCAATGAAAGAGAAAGAAGTTACAATATTTCTTAATTACCAGCAACTTTACATGATTTTTATTTTAGTCTTGGTATACAGAAAAGTTAGTTAGTTAATGGAGATACATTGGATGCCTTCACTATCTAATTAGAAAGATGATGAGTACCATGACCTCCTTTTATTTTGTCTTCTTTCTCTTCTAGGAACTTTCTTTGTTTCTCAACAAACACATCGTATTTATATTAATAATCTACATGAAAAGAAGTGGCAAGATTTGGATTTTGTGCCAGAAACTTATAATTCAATTTGGATTAGATATCTAAATAATTAGTTCGATCGTCGTTTGTTGGAAAGTTGTGCATTCCAGATGATCATCATCCTTTGGGATCGATCAATTTAATGGTTGTCAATTGTTTTAAGTTCTAAAGTTTGGCCGAAAGATAAAAAGAGTTAGGCGAATGTGAACTCAAACCAAGAAAATGTATGCAAGTTCAGTAAAGCAAGAACATGTACGTTTGATCAGAAACTGTGTTTTCACTCTGATCTATGAATTTCACATCATATATATATATATATATAAAATGAGTAATGATACACACACAACACATTCTGCAATACATTACACAACAAAATTATAAAAAGAAGACATTTTTGTAAAATGCAGTTATTTTTATAAGATGATTTACAAAAATATCTCTCACTTTATAGTATTGTTGTACAATATATTATATAAAGTGTTGTGGATAAATCATTTTCCATATAAAATAGAAAAGCACAAAATTACTACTTTGGGGCTCATGATGGAGATCTATAATTCCTGAAATTATTTGAGATATTGATCATATCGCACATGACCACCTACTGCCATTATGGATTGTTCAATATTTGAAATTTAGGTGCACCCAAAAAAATTCAAACCCCGGTCACCAGCCAGCCACAGCATCACATGAAGTAGTACCTAAATGTTGCACCATTTTCATTTTTCTGTTAATTTTTTTTTCGAAAGTAATAAAACAAAAATGGGTTTAACGTCAATGGTCTAAGCTTTTATGATTGTGTATAGGTTGGAATCTTGGTTTACACTTTCTTACTGCAATAATTTACCCATTTCCGGACAATACGTGACCGGCAATAAAAAAGAAAACCAAGAAGTGATTGAAAGATTTCTCTCTTAATGTTATAAGATCATGTACTACAGTGGCAGATCTACATAGATCTTGGGGTCATGGCCCCCCTCCCAAAAAGAAAAAAAAAATCATAATTTCTTATTTTTATATGTATTTCTATATGTTTTTTAAAAGAGTAATATTAGAAGAAAGTCACTGTAGTAGTGTACACTTTGTATTCATCACGTGACTCCTTCTCCACCTTTTATTTTTTTTTCATCACTCATCCGCTCTCTCTCTCTCTCGCAACTCTCTCTCTCTCTCACACTTGCTCTCTCTCATCTTCTCTCTCGCAACTCTCTCTCTCTCTCGGTCTTTGCTCTCTCTCTCTCTCTCATCACTCTCTCTCGCCTTGCGCTCTCTCATCTCGATCTCTCTCTCTCTCTCATCTACTCTCTCTCTCTCGCCTGCACTCTCTCTCTCATCCTCAGGAGGGCTGAGGTTGTGCTTGGCTGAGGTCGAAGAAGACGAAGAGTTGGAAAGGTTCGGAAGGGGGCTTTGAGAAATCAATATGAAATCAGAGAGGGCTTTGTAGGGTGTTTATGTCGTTTCACTTAAGACACGTAAGGTGTGTCTTGGCTGCACTCAAACAGTGGCTTCTCCTAAGATTATTTAGGAAAAAATTGGATACAGACATTTCTATGTATATTGAAATTTTACAAAATTTTAGAAAGATCTCAGCAATTGTCTTCTTCGATCTCAGCTCTTCGTCTTCTTCGACCTCAGCCAAGCACAACCTCAGCTCTCTTGAGGATGAGAGAGAGTGCAGGTGAGATAGAGAGTTGATGAGAGAGAGATGAGAGAGAGAGAGAGAGTGATGAGAGAGAGATGAGAGAGAGAGAGAGAGTGATGAGAGAGAGAGTGATGTGATGAGAGAGAGAGTTGCGAGAGAGAAGATGAGAGAGAGTTGCGTGAGAGAGAGCGGATGAGTGATGAAAAAAAATGAAAGATGAAGAAGGAGCCACGTGATGAGTACAAAATGTGCACTACTACAATAGCTTCCTTCTAGTATTACTCATTTTTTCCTATAAATTTTAGATTTTGTATAATTTTTATATATTATCTATTTTAAAAAATGTGGCACTTCTAAAATTAAATTAAAACTAAGATTATGAGAAATAATAAATTATTAAAATTGGTGCTAAAATTTTTTTATTATACAATAAAGTTTCTTAATCTAGAATCCAAAGTAAAAAAATATAAGAAAAATCATTTAAGATTAATGATTTATATGAAAAATAGTGGAGATATTTTATCCTCTAAACTTTATTGAGTAAGGAAAAGTTTATTTAAGGTCTCAATTGTAGAATTTTATATACTTAATTTGACACCAAAATAGATAGATTTTCATAAAATTTGATAGACTAACTTAGATATTAGAATAAAGTATGGCATTCTAAAAAATCACTCGATAGTTTATACGAAGAAAATAATTTTTAAATACTTCATATTTATACAAATAATAATTAATAAATATTATTCTATGAAATATTGTGGTAAAAAATCTGAAACAGACATTAAGTTGTATTTTTAAAATTTTTTTTTTATTTTATTTGACAAATTATCGAGATTTAATTTTATATTCAGTTACACTTTATGATTTTCTAATATTTTTTTATTTTACATAAATATTTCGTGTAATTGAAGAAAAGTTGTTGGTTCCGCTAGTGATGTGCTAGATCTGACTGCACTCAAACTTCTGCGAATATATATAAATATATATATATATATATTCATATACATATGAATTCTTTATAAAAGAAAATGGAAAATTAGCACAATATCATGCGTGGCAAGTTATTGTGGTTGAGTGGGCGGTGGCTTTACTTATATTTGTGAGCAATAAATTACTGATTGAGTTAAGGAGTCTCTCCCAATTCTATAGGCAGAAAATGTACCCGATCGAACAACATAAACTTTTCGCACTGAATGAAATGTTGTCTAGGATATATTAAAAACAAACAGAAGAAAAAGTGGGGATAGAATTTATATTTACTTGTACAAGAAGGAATAGGTCATGTGGAAATAATAATGAGCAAATGGGGTAGAAAGCGCGGTGCTGCGTGACTCTCTGGCATTGCTAATTTTTAAGAGTACTGATAGACCCACAACATTTTATACAACATATTGTATAATAGTGTTATAAAGTGAAGGTATTTTTATAAATCATCTTATAAAAATAATAACATTTTATAGAAATATCCTCACTTTATAATATTATTGTACAATATATTGTACAAAGTGTTGTGGGTAAATCATTTTCCAATTTTTAACTTACGTTGGCATGGCAAAGTTGTCACATCCATGAATCTGATGAACTCCAAGCCCCATGCGCTCTCCACGCCTGAGTCCCTGCTAATTTGCTTTGCAGAAACCTTTCCAAAACCCTTCTACGAATACACACGTGGACGAACAAATTTTTTTAAAAAATAAAAAATATATTGTTTTCTTTGTGTACAAGTTTTAGAAAGATGTTTTCTTTTACGGATAATCGGTTTATTATTTTCTAAAATTTATTTATTATTTATTTAATTTTATTTACTTAATAGTTAAGGAAGTGATTATTAATAAATTTGAATATTTTTTATTTATTTATTAATGATTAAGGATGTTAAAAAAATATTTAAAAGAAAATTAAAAAAAAAATCTTAAATACACTATAGAGTAATAAAATAGTGGTAGGAAGATAGTAAGCCTATCATTATCATTTCTTTTACCTTTTCTTTAGATCATCTACTGCATGGGGAAATCATGAAGCCAGACACATTTTAAGTAAATGCTTATCTAGCAAATTGAGGATCTCTTTGAAACAGGACTGTTCTCATATTACTTTATTATTATTCATAAATAATTCATTACTATTTGTTAACACCCAAAATTGGCGTGACCAGGAAGGAAAGAAATATCCATGATTGGGATGTGCTGGGGTGGGCTAGAGATCGGTGTTGTTTGAAGCCCCCAATTGTGGTCTAGTGCAGCTATTTGGTGTCGATGCGTACATCCATGGCGTAAACCATATTTAAATGCAGAGAAAATAAAAAGAGATGAATACACATATTTACGTAATTCGGTACTAGGCCTACATCCACAGAGGTTTGGAGATTGGAGATTCTACTATAATATGCTTATTTACAATCTCTCATAACCTCTTCTTTTTCATTGTACAATGGGAGCTAAGGATCTACATGCTAGAGAAGATGTTCTCCCTGAAGCTCTATGTTCTGAGGTTGAAGAAGAAGTCCCCCTAGCGTTCAAAAGAAAAGAAGTCTATGAAACTGTAGGCATCCCGTCCCTTTTATTTGACGCCATTTTTGCGTGTGCCTTAGTAGTGGTGAGAAAAGTCTGCTTTGCATATCTGACCGTTTCTCCTTTTCCTACATTCTCCTGACACTTCGCTGCCTCTTGACATCCTTACTCCCTTGTTCCTTTTTATCCCCTCTTCCTTTCTCTTACTTTGTCTTCTAGTGATTGTCTCCTAAATGGGTTGAGTTTTGAAAATCTTTTTAGACCTGATATATTTTACCCCATTACATTGAGAATATAAATGAGTATAGGCATTCTTTTGGACAAATTATAAAGATCATGAGTGTAAAAATGATCTTAGATTATTAAAATATACGAGGCTTACAAATATAATATTTTTCAAGAAACCCATTATAATTATTTTCTTATTAAAGAAACTTTATATGGTGCCAAACCATCCCTTGAATAGCCCTCCAGCCTCCAGGGGTGATTTGGCCACCGGCTACCAGTGATGGGTGGCTCTGGAGTGTTTGGCCAAACCATCCGTGGAGATATTTCGGGGGTGGTCAAGCCATCCACTGGGATTTTGGTGGTTGATCGGCCATCGAAGGCCACCAAAAATGGTTGTTTAGTGACGGCCGGCTATACACAAAGTTCTTTTAAAAAAGTAAAAGTTAATAAAATGTAATATTTTTATAAATATTTTACATCAATGTCTATAGAATATATACTTTTCATCTTTGAAAGGAATTATGTTAGAGAATGACTATTCTTCGTACTTCTTCTTCCTATTAATTTTTAGCATGCCTTTATGCCAATTAAACGCAACCGTTGACTAATTTTGTCATGTATAATTGGAAAACCGCCATTAAAGAGGTCCTAGCTCGCTTCTCCAAGAGGAGAATCAACGTACGTGTGATTATTTTTGTGGAACTCCAAAATAAACACCGCCTTTTGACATGATATTGGTTTGAAAACTTCGTCGGTGCATATAGCTATATAGCTAGCTAGCAGCTTGAGGCATGCTGTTTTCTAAAGTAGCTTCATGGCATGGACCATATATTATTATAGATACATATAGTAATGTGACCGTCGAATACTTGTACTACTAGTTATCCATAGCTATACTTCACTCAAAGGCGAGGGTAGTTAGCAACCGACCGCTACCTATTACAACGACTTCATTAGACTCAGGCAGTAGGCTGAGCAAAAATTCAAAATTCTGATTCTAACAAATCAGAGTTAGAGTCAGATTTTTTTTTCCTTGTCGGAGGTGTACTAATATGAGCTAATAATTAAAACCAATATACTAGTATAAGCTAATTATTATAAAATTATATGTTTGTACTATAATATAAATAAACTAATAATAGGATTTAAATAAAAAAAAAGGCCAAAATATGGTTTAGGGGAGAAAAAAAAAGGTTTAGAAGCAAAAACCGCAGCCCAACCCAAAATGGCCAAAATAGAGTAAAAAAATGGCGTCATTTGAGCCAACACCTCCCAAATAGCCACACTTCTAAGTAAAACACTCTAAAATGGCGTCGTTTTACTTGGTTAGGTTTTTACTCCCTTGACCTCATCAGTCATTCTGATTCAATCTTAAAAGTTAAAATCATTTTCTCTTCTCCCTTTGCTCACTGCCCCTGCCCTTGCGAATGACTCACTGCCCCTGCCCTTGCGCCTCATCATTCGCCACCGCCCTGCCCATGATCGGCTTCCACCCAACTCATCGTTGGCTTCTCTATCTAACCCAAGTCCATTTTATCTTGTAACCCTAAGTCCTTCAGCCAATGGTTTGCCTTCACCCATCTCGTTGACTCTCTCTCTCTCTCTCTCTCTCTCTCTCTCTCCCCCCCTTCTCCCGTATTCATTCACCACCAATTCAACGTGTGTCTCTTCCGTTCACCATTATAGGTTAGGCATGTTGATTTTTCATTTTTGGCACATAAACATTTTGGGATGATTTTTGGGTAATTTTGCTTCAAGATTTGGGTTTTGTGATTTGGTGATTGTAATTTTTGGGTGATTTTGCTGGTTGAATCTGTCAATCTTTGGTGGTTGTGTTGGGTTGTAATTTTTTTGCTAGTTGTGGATCTATGATTGGGTGGTTACGGATCCGACTCCTCTCCGACAAGACTCTACTCCTATAAGTCAGAGTAAGAAAGGAGTCTACAGTGGTAGGAGTTGGAGTTCGGAGTCGAACTTCAACAAAGACGGAGTAGGAGTAAGAGTCGGAGTTGAAATTAGGGCTTTCTGACTTCGACTGGGTCGGTGCTCAACCTTGAGGGCTCGTTTGGCAACACCCCTGTTCTCAATTATTCTTTGATATTCTCATATATGTCTTTCTCAAACATCACTCAAACATCAAACATTTTTTGATTTCAAATTTTCAACTGTTTCATCTAATCATTATAACTTTCTCAAACTTGCAAATAAAATATAAAAAACAATAACAATTTTTCAAATTTTAAAACAAAAATTATATTAAAAAATTGTATTCAAATAATTTTTTAACTTTATAATATTTATTCAATTTTTCTCTCTCATTTCCTAAAACTCAATAAAACTTCTTAACTCAAATCATTTTAATACAATTTAAAGACATACTAAGATAATCTAACTATCCAAACTAGGACATGAGTCTATCAAGATTGTGAGCTTTGAAAGCTAGCTGCTGCAAGATGAAGGGTAAGGGCCATGAAGAAGATTGGCGCAAGATCAAAACCTAGCTGGCTAGCTAGCTCGTAAATGATCAGCGAAAGAAAAAGAGATTCAGAAGTTTTTATGTCATAGCATTTCCAAAGGATTTCCTATATATAATGTTTACACGTCACCATATTAATGTATGAAGCTAACCTCTGTTGTAGTCACATGCTATTGGTTAGGATGGAAGAAAAGTTGATCGATCATGCAATGGTCATCATATATATACTGACTAGATTGATGATCTGGTATATATAACAACATTATCATTTAAAGGATCACGAGAAAGAGAGTAGAGGTGCAATTGATCTAATTCGGTCTAATTTTAAATATATTTTAGAATCAAACTGGTATGTACCGGTTTTGAGAATTGAAAAACTGATAAGGGACCAATTCATCACTGAAACTGAAACTTCCAGTCCAATTTTTTCCATAAAAATATTATCACATGCTGAATATTATTTTTTTAAAACTCAAAGATTCCAACACTGAATATATTAGAAATCGACTGGCTGAACGGTCCTTCTCTCACCGAGTGATAGTAAGGTTTGTTCTCTCTAAGTTTACTGGTAAACTTAGAGTTTCTGTCCTTCTGGACTTTTGTTTATGAAGGATTGAAGAAGATGGAGGGGGACTTATCTAACCTGTGTGAAGGTCTGAAACTAACGGAAGAAGAACAGGAGGAGGTGGTAATCAGCAGTGAAGACGTGTTGGTTTCAGAAACAAGGAGTCAACAATGCTTAGTGATGCTAGTGGTGAATGACAAGGAAGTTAATAGAGGTGCTCTTAAAAGCACTCTTTCACGTGTACGGCAGGTTGAAAGGAAAGCTGTGTTCAAGGAGGTTGGCAGGAACAAGTTTTTGGTGGAGTTTAAAGAGGTGGCTGATAAGAAGAGGATCATGAAGGGATGACCTTGGTCTTTTGACAAGAATCTAATCTGCTTACAGGACTGCGAGGGTTTCAAGTCTTGGATGGATATGGAGTTCCAAAAAGAACCTTTCTGGATACAGTGTCACGACCTCCCCTTTGCAGGTATGAATTATATTTCAGGATTTAACCTGGGCAAAGCTCTGGGAGAGGTCTTAATGGTGGATACAGATAGTAGTGGTGTATGTTAAGGGCGGTTCTTAAGAGTAAAAGTTCTCATTGATATCACTAAGCCTTTAGCTAGAGGGAGGCTCCTCAGTCTGAATGATTCGAAGTATTGGATTCCTTTCAAATATGAGAGATTGCCAAATTTCTGTTATCACTGTGGGAAGATTAAACATTCTAAGGAAAAGTGTGATAGTGGGGATAGGGGGAAATCTAGCCTGGAGGGATTCAGCCAACAATATGGTGCTTGGTTGAGGGCAAGCTAAAAAACCTCCTTTAATGGAGGAACTCAAGACAGGAAAGTGTTGGGCCATGGTGGGTGGTCGAAGAGTGCAAGCGGGGAGGAAGCAGGTAGAGGACTGAAAGAAACAACTGTTCAAGGTATGGGAAGGAGCGAGGCTAATTTTGAGGAAGATATACAGGGAGGCTTTAATGCAGGAGGCAATCAGGGATCTTGTTATGGCAAAAAAGATTCGGTAAACTCTGAAAGGCAAACTGATCACGGCACTGTGGAAGGAAAAGGTGGCGAAGCCCATTCAGAAGGAGTAATATCTAACATACAAAAAGGTGAACATAATGCATATTCATGTCGAGGGGTGAATGCTGAAAACATGGAAGAACACGTGCCACTCACTTAAGCAGGTAACTGTCCCGAACAGTCTCCTTTTCTTTTTGATTTCCCACCTGCCAACAGACAGGTTGGCATAGGGGGATCCACATCTAAAACTAGCTAGAAGAGAAGGGCACTTGCAGGGTCAGCCTGTTTAAGCCAGTCTGAAACATGGGCACTGGAACTGGATCATGAAATTGTTGGCCAAAAAAGGAAAACACAGCAAGGCTTATACGAAGTTGGGGGTAAAAAACTCAAACAACATCATGATGAACAAGGGGAAGAGGGTGGTTGCAAGGCAGTTGCTGCTAGGCAGCACTGCCAATCCTCATGAAGTTGCTATGTTGGAACTGCCGAGGGCTTGGGAACCCTCGGACAGTTAACGAGCTTCACTTTTTAGTGAAGGAAAGAGGCCCATCAATAATCTTTTTGTCTGAGACGAAATGCAACAGAGTGAAGGTGGAGATAGTAAGGAACAAAATAGGATTCAAAAACAGTTTTGTTGTAGACAGTGTAGGCAGGAGTGGAGGCCTTGCCATCCTTTGGAAAGAAGAAGTGAGTGCTCAATTGTATTCTTATTCTAGCAGTCATATCTCAGTGATAGTTAGTCCTGAGTTGGCAGACCAACCATGGATGCTTACAGGTTTCTATGGGAACCCTGCCATAGAGAAACGAAAAGAGAGCTGGCGTCTCTTGAGGTTGCTGTAGCCTGAGACTCCAATGGCATGGTTATGTATGGGGGACTTCAATGAAATATTATGTAATGAGGAGAAACTGGGGGCTGCTAATAGAGCTTTTTCTCAGATGGAATCTTTCAGACAGGCTCTAGATGACTCTAATTTAATTGACTTGGGCTTCTGTGGACCAAAATTTACATGGAGCAATAACAGAACAGGGGATGGTTTTGTTAAAGAAATGTTGGATAGAGCACTAGGTAATGGACAATGGTCTATGCTGTTCGGCATTAGTGAAGTCCATGTTCTACCTGTGTTGAATTCAGATCATCACCCTCTATTAGTCACCTGTGAAAAGGAGGAAGCTGAAATGAGAAGAAGAGAAAAGCTATTCAGATATGAGGCCTTTTGGTCCTCGAAACAGGAGTGCAAGGATATAATTAAGAGGGCTTGGCAGACCACCTTTAGAGGAGATTTCTTAGTGGACAAACTCTTATATGGCCTGGATAGATGCAGGCAGAATTTAAAGGCCTGGTCAAAACACGTTGTTGGTAACCATAGAAATCAAATTAGACAAAAAAGTGTAAGGGTTCAGGAGTTGTTAAGAATTAACCAAGGTGAACTCATTGAACCCATTAAAAGCTTACAAGAGGAAGTTAATACACTGCTAGCAGAAGAAGAGCTAAAGTGGAGGCAACGATCTAAACAGTTGTGGTTGAAGGAAGGCGACAAGAACACCAGTTTCTTCCACAAGTGTGCAGCTGAAAGAAGGAAGTCCAACACTATTACTAAGATCAACACTGAAGGGGGGCCTGTGTTTCTGAACCTAAGGAGATTTGCACCATTTTCCAACAGCATTATAAGAAACTATTCTTGACATCCAATTCGAGGGATTTTTCTGAAGCTCTGAGGGACTTAAACCCGATGGTGACAGATGAGATGAACAGCCAGCTCACTAAACCTTGCTCTTCTGAAGAGGTAAAGGCTGCTTTGTTTGAGATGGATCCAACGAGCTCCCCAGGACCCGATGGTTTCTCAGCTGGCTTTTTCCAAGACGACTGGGAAACAGTAGGTGAGGGGCTGGTCTCTACTATAAAAGAGGTTATCAATTTAAAGAGAGGGATGCAGGTGCTTAATGAGACTTTCATTGTCTTAATCCCCAAGAAAAGGAACCCTACATTGGTGTCTGAGTATCGGCCTATTAGCCTTTGCAATGTGGCTTATAAAGTAGTATCCAAAGTACTGGCCAACAGAGTGAAGCCATTCTTGCAAACTCTGATTTATGCTCCTCAAAGCAATTTCATCCCAGAGCGACTGATCTCGGATAACATTATTGTCGCCTATGAAGCTGTGCATTCCATGCAACATAGAATGAAGAACAGGAAAGAGAGTTACATGTCAATGAAGTTAGACATGAGTAAGGCCTATGACCGTATAGAGTGGCCATTTTTGGAAGCTGTCCTACTCAAGATGGGCTTCGAGAAGGAGTGGACTGACTTGATTATGCAGTGTGTGTCTTCTGTAAAGTACTCTCTATTGATTAATGGTGTAAGACAGGAATCTTTTCATCCATCTAGGGGCTTAAGACAGGGAGATTCTCTTTCCCCCTATTTTTTTATCCTATGTATCGAGGTGCTTGGGAATCTGTTGGACTCTGCTGAGAGGAAGGGGTATATTTCGGGTTTCCCTTTCGCAAGAGGATTTCTTTTGGTGAACCACCTTTTTTTCGCAGACGATAGCATGCTCTTTTCTAAAGCTGGAGTGGAGTAGACTGTATAGTATTTTAAAAGTCTATGAGGATGCCTCCGGACAGAGACTTAATTTGGAGAAGTCAGCCATTTTTTTCAGCAGAAATGCCACTGCAGCTGCAAAGCAGGCCATTCTCTCGACAGCTAGGATGAAAGAAGCTAAATATTTTGAAAAGTATCTAGGCTTACCTTCCTATGTGGGGAGAAACAAGCTAGCTTCCTTTAGGCCAATCTTGGATTCTATTAGAAACCGAGTGTAGAATTGGAAGGTGAAATTCATATCAAATGCAGGTAAAGAAGTGCTATTGAAGTCGATAGTTCAAGCTCTCCCTACTTACTGTATGAGTATCTTCAAGCTCCCTAAGACTATTATCAAATCTATAAACAAATTAATGCAGCAATTCTGGTGGGGAAGCAAAGGGGACAGGACTAAAACCCAATGGTTGCCTTGGAATTTGCTTGGGAAGATCAAAACTGAAGGAAGGCTCGGCTATAGGGACTTTGAACATTTCAACCTAGCTCTCTTAGCTAAGCAAGGTTGGAGAGTGATCCATCAATCAGATTCTCTAGCAGCAAAAGTTTTGAAAGCCAAGTATTTTCATAGAATTGACTTCATGCATGTAAAAACTGGAAGTTATGCCTCATACCTATGGAAGAGCCTGATAGATGCCAGACCTGTCTTGGAAGAAGGATTGATATGGCGTATTGGAAATGGAAAGACAGTCAACATATGGAAGGATAAATGGATCCCTCAAACCTCCTCGCACAAGGTGCAGACCCCGTTGATTAAGAGTTTGGCACTCTGGCCTGTATGCAACCTGATAGATGAGCAGACTAAAACATGGGACTCGAGTATACTGAGGAGCATCTTTAATGAAAGGGATATAAGCATCATAAGTAGGATCCCTATCAGTTGGAGTGACTCCTCAGACAAGCTGGTATGGAAGAGCACTAAAGATGGCTTGTTCACAGTTAAGAGTGCTGACCACCTTCTAGGAAAAATGAAACAGACTACTTTGGGACAAACTTCAAATCAAGCTAACCAAAAGGAGTTTTGGCCCTTAATATGGAAAATCAAGGTCCCTAATGCAGTCAAGATGTTTCTGTGGAGAGCTTGCCACGACTCCCTGCCATCCAATCTCAACCTCTGGAAGAGGAAAATAAGAGACTCGCTTATGTGCCCAGTGTGCAACCTAGAAAAGGAAGATGCAATACATGCCCTATGGTCCTGTTTGGCAGCGCAAGATGTGTGGGGAATTGGCCCTAAGAGCCTACAAAAGGTGCAAGTTAGTTTTGAGACACTTAGAGATCTAATGAGAAACCTCTTTTCTATACTAAGCAAGGAAGATTTAGAACTTTTTGCCATAACTATTTACTTAGTTTGGAAGAGAAGGAACAAGTATGTTTTTGAAGAGAAATTCGAGGATCCTTCAAAGCTGGTTTATAACAGTCATCAGCTGCTTCTAGAATACAAGACAGCCACTGAATGTCATTATACTAGACTTGTTTCGGAGAGGCCTCACGTGGTAAGCTGGACTCCTCCACCTTTCAACAGCTTCAAGGCCAACTGGGATGCAGCAGTCGATAAAGTCAGGTGCAGATTTGGTATAGGGGTGGTGGTGAGGGACTGGGAAGGCAAGGTGATAGCTACATTGAGAGCTCAAAGGAACTTATTTCCTGATGCTAAATTGGCGGAGGCAATAGCAGCACTCAAAGCTGTTATCCTTTGTAAACATCTTAATGTGATCAGTGTAATTCTTGAAGGGGATGCTCTCAATGTAATTCAAGACCTCAACAGAGAGACAAGGGACTGGAGCACTGTGGGCTTGATCATCCAAGACATCAAAGTTGAGATCCAGAATTTCCCCAGCTGGTCGGTCAAACATATCCCTAGAGTGTCAAATTGTATGGCACATTGTTTAGCAAAGGATGCCTTAAAACTCTCTGAGGAGAGCATTTTATTGGAGGGAGTCCCTCCTTGTATCCAACATCTGCTATGTTAATGAGAAACAAGGTTTTACTAAAAATATATATATATATATATATATTAGAAATCAAATATTCTAGTACTGCAATGACAAACTGAATAGATTAGAAATTTGGTACCATGCTCATTATCTAAACAATACAAATCTGGCACATCTTTTGCTTCAATGCTCGTTATGTAAACAAGATAATTTTATGTTACTAGATTATTAGACATAAATAATAAGATTTTAAAATTTCATGTTATATTAATTCTTAATTTAGCATATAATATATATAATATAATATAAAAGCTCATATAAAAAATATTTTATATATAAGATAAAAAAAATTAAAAAAATAATATATATGTATCAATCTAGTTCGGTTTGAACTGATGTTCTAAAAACCAGAATTGGAACCCAACTGATTTTCAACCGATTTTCCTAAATAGAAACTAATACGAGACTAAACCGGTTCAATCCGATTCACCTGTTTCTGCTTATATATTTAGCATCCCAACAGTCTTGGACTCTTGATCATAAAGCTATATATATTAATATGATATACTTTTAATAATTAAATTTATTTCTCTTTTTCAGTTTGAACATTTGGAATATTATATAAGTGATGATTTAATATAGCATCAGTTAAGTTTTGAATTTAAACTTCGATTTTACATTTCAATCTCATTTGATTAAAATATTTTACGGACTCACTTATTAAAATTATAAAGGTAAATTTAATCATTTCAATGCTCGGAGTCATGAACTGTAGATCAGTATAGAGTTAATATTTGAACTCAAAACTTTTACATATAATGTCATGTTAAATCAATACTTATCTAAAAAATTTATATAGGTGTGAAAAGTTAGATTTAATTATTTATATTATATCATGATTATTATAATAAAAAAAATTAAGATGAATTATTTATCATCGTACCGTGCTTTTTGTTTTTTGTTTTTTTTTTAATTAATAGACTGATAAACTCTTAAATGTGTGTGACATGCATGAGTAATATTTGGCAAATATTTTGAAAAACAGTATTTTACCAAAAAATGAAAAACTCCATAAGTGATAAGTGAAGATGAAGAAGGTGGGTGTGAGGAATTGATGCAGACGGGAGGGCCAGCCAGACAGCATGCATGCTGCAGGGTTCATGATTGCTTATTTGCCTCAGATTAGAAATTGCTCCTCAATCAGTCCCTTTATACACTCCCCCAACCATGTGATTCTAATCATTTCTTCTTGATTTATTACATCCCCCGACGACTCTCACATTCATATAACATGCATAGAAACGGAAAACCTTCAATGTCTGGTCTCTCTCTATGCTTCCTGCGGCCTCCACATTTTAATATTTTATAAGGTGGTGGGCATGCACTGCATGGGTATATTGTGGGCAGGGTTTTTAATATATTTTTAAAATAAGTTATTTAAAATAAGTGCCTACTGCACAAGTACCCTATCTTTTAAATAAATGAACCTGCCACGTATTGATCATTTTGCTAAGCAATAGTACTGGTTTCTTTCTTTGAGGATAATGATTATAAATGAATATAAAAGCCAACAAATAAAGCACCCCCAGCCCACAGCTTTGAATTCTTCCAGTTTTTTCACCCAACATGTTCATTAAGATATATTAATATTATTGTGATCTATATATATACATAGTTTAATTTCTTCTTTCATCATTATTCTTAAAAGCTTTAGCCCTTTAATTATGGCTACTCAGAATGCGTATATATAAACCACAATTATGTAATACAATATGCAAATTCATTGTTTATTTAAGTTTTGTGAGTGATTCAAGCTGTACGTTATGCATGCATGCTATATATATAGAATGATGCTACTATGTCTCCTCAATTTGTTTCTATATTTTGACGCTCATGCATTTAATTTATTTTTCTTAATAGTTAAGGAAGTGATTACTAGTATATTTGTATTTTTTTTATTTTTAAAAAAATATTTAAATATGTTTAAAAAATGTTTGATATAAAAAAGCAAAAAACAAAAAAAATGCAATTTGCATTAGGCGGCACAATGAGCAGGCACCTACAAGCAGCAGAGTAGCACCGCTAATATATATATATATATATGAGTTAATTCTAGGTTGACCTCCGAATATTGTAAACTTTCCTCCCTTTATGTACTTCTGTTTGTACTTATATATCTTAGTATCATCTTGGGTGCAAAGAATATGATCTTGTCTTATAATAGTATTGTCAATATTTAATTTGTGTATTTTAATAATTAAATGGTGTTTGATGCGGCTATTATATATGTTGATCTACCCACGGGTTTTTTTTGACTTCATCTATTTGGGTCGTAATGTAATGGCAGACTTTGAGCATTTCATATCAGATACCATTCTCTTTATATACGTCCCCATTTCAAGGAAAAGCATGGTCGATGTTAAGAGAACTTGTCATAGATTTTCCTTCACGTGGATCGAGCCTCGTTTTGAAAACGGAAGTAGTACAATTAAGCTGCCGGTTTTTGTTTTCGTCGACAAGGAAAAAGTTTTCTATTGAGTATTGACGTACTTTTCAGTAACCAGGTACAATAAATTGACTAGTTTGTTCTCAAACATGTTATGGTAAAACAAATGGGGACACAAATTCTGACAATCTAGGCGATGGACCAGATCCTTATTCCAAACCAAGGAGTAGCTGGGCTTTGACTAGTAACTTGGCCAGTTTGTTCTCAACATCCTATAATATAATATAATTAGTTCTAATGACCTATAAGTTGTGACAAATAATAACAGACAACCATAAAATGCTATACATTAACTTGTCAATGCAGTCTCCCATGCATAGTGTTAAACTTGTCTTCGGTGCCCATCTTCCAAAGTAAAATTTAAGATATCAATGAAAGTTGAACAAATTATATAAAACAAGAAACAATCTAGCTACAAAGTGATTATACAAAAATAATCTCACAAACTGATGTGGTTTGGTATATTTTTTCAGATTGTAAAGTTACTTTTATTGTAAAACAGATCTGACGGATTACATGAATCCATGTTAGTTTGTTGAATTACTTTGTGGCTGTAGCACTCCTTTAAAAACAAAAGTGCCTAATTACCTTCTAATTAGCTAGGGACGTTGGTATCCAGCTTCCATAATCTTAATGAAAAATATTTTAACGACAAATGAATTACAAAAAAGTAAACTCATAACATGATGAGGCTTGATGTATATAGTATGCTGTTAGATTGTCAAATTATTTTTATCGTAAGGTAGATTTAATAGATCATATGAAATCACGTTATTTTATAAATTTATTTTTGTATAATTATTTTGTGTCTTAGCACTTCTCAATCCATAATCTTAATAATTAAAATCTGAAGTTGAGTGCTAATTATATATATATATATAAAATACATGATTCACATGGGTGTGACGACTAGCTAACATGACGGTTTAGTTATGTGTACACGCACGGGTAATAGGGCGGCTAGCTATATACGTACTACTTTTGTTGACTTTGATTTGCCATCTTTATCAATTGGTACATGACTTTGAATTAATATTATTTTAGGGTTGTTGATGAGTCTCACATTCTACAACCACCATATTCCCCACGACTTGTGCCTTCAATTGAGGCTTGATTGCTGGGAAAAAATATATAAATGTTGAGTTTTAACACTGATCACTGGTGAGTTAAGAGAATGAGAAAGTGGACCAATATTAATGTATTCACATTTCACATCCATGGCTGATGACACTCCTCGTGAATTGTGTTTTCCTTCCTCTTAAGTACTTTCTGTACGTATGTAGTACTTCTTCCTCATCTCCATGTGTAATTAATAACTTAAAAGGAATCAATTGGGTTGTAATTTTGTTGATCTATATTTGTTAAACTTTCTCGGGAAAAAATATGTGAATATATACAAATTGGTTTTAAGAAACATGTCTTGTACTACTTATAATCATTCCATTTGATCAGATTAGGATCACTTCAAGTTCACATTCGACTCAATCTCCGATCGATTACATATGCCAACAATAATACGAGATAGATGCATGCAGGGATCGATCGATGATATGATAGATCACTGCAAGCAAGGCTGCGCGCGCTCGGTTGCTAAGAGTGCATGCAGCATGCATGTGGGCAAGAAGAAGAAAAAAGAGAGAAAGATGAACACAATCATAAGCTGCATGTGGGTGGGAGAAAACTTGGCAAGGGGACAAAGTAAATGTAACCCCACTAGATATGCATACAATTACAATTATAACAACATCCATTATTCCAACCCTTATCTGTGACTGATCATCCTTCTCCTCGATCCCCTGGCCATGTGATACATCATCTCATCTGCCTTATCAAAGCAGCTTGAGGGCCATTCCCCCCATCTATATGTATGGATGTGACCTCATTAATATATATGCAATCCAAACTATGGGTGATGGAAGAAAAGATTGAACGTAAGTACTATCTTTAAAGCCAGCTTATCGGGGAATGGAAATGAAATGTTTAAAATTTCAAGATAAAAATCAAACAAAAACTGTATTCCGCCATAAATGAATAAACATGCATGGCTTTGCTCATAGTCAAATTTACCGGCAAACTGATTTGAAAATGAGATGAAGATACGAGAGATGAGGGGGCTATTTCTCATTGGTCCACCACATGAGGAGACCCATCATTATGTTGTGTTGTTTAGCTGTGAGGCTACAAAAGCTTTCCTGATTGGTGCAATTTTCGGGAAGAAGACCAACACTCTGGTATGCATTATGGATAGTGACAGAAGGACATGTCACTTTAAACCAGTTGTTTGACTAGTGCAGGGTAAGGGGACAGGATTGTCAGCAAAAGTGTTCAGCAGAACTCATTGCTGGAAATATCGAAAGATTTTAAAAAAGCCCATCATGGAAAATGATTTCTTTCTTTTTATACTTATAATACATGTTCTCAAGTCTTTATAAGTGATTAAATAAAAAAATGGGTTTGAGATTAAATTGATTTCTGAAAATAAATAGAGATGTAAAATAACAGTTGAAACATGAGACTAGAGTTTTAGGTTATGATTGGGGGAAGAGATGAGATTTCTCATCTCTATCTTATCTCATCTCATAATTATATTTTTTTTTTAAATTTTCATATAAAATATAATAAACAATTCAACTTTTTTAAATTTTAATTTAACTTTTTCAAATCTCAAAATAATAATAATATTAAAAAATAATATTTTAAACTTTCATCTTAACACTATTCACAAAATTTTTAAAAATTCTCATCTTATCTCAAATAATAATCTGGGAAAGATATGCTATTTTGTAATATTTTACAAGCATGTTTTTATTTTTTATTATTGTTGTTGTCTGTTTGAAAGAACATAGTGCTATAAATATAAATAGATTCTATAAAAATAAATTCATAAATTGATATGAAGTTATATAATATGTTAAATCTACTTTATAATAAAAATAACTTTACAATTTAACGTACTGCATCTACATGGAGGAATAACAGAGCTCACATTATATCTGCATGGAGGTTGCGACACTCATTTTAGAGCTAGTTGACAAATGAATTATCAATATAGATCCTCATTTCCGGTAAAAATATTCTTCCCTTCGTCATAAGTTTAAGGCTTGGTTTGGGTAGTGAAAGTGTTTGAGAATGTTTGTGAATAGTAATAAAAAAGTAATAATAGAATATTGAATAGTAGTAAAAAGTAGGTAAAAAGTAATGAATAGTAGAAAAAGTAGGTGAAAAGTAATAATAAAGTAAAGAATAGTAGTGAGAGTGTTTAAGAGTACCTGAGGTACTCTCAGTACCCAAACAAGGCCTAAGTAGAAGAAAGTGATACATGGCAGCAGGAGGGAGACATTAATCCAGCATTTTTTTTTAGGTATTCTAGTTATAATTATATGGTTAGAAAAGAAAATATCATATAGAAGGACGAGCTGACAAACTTTTTTTTTTTTTTTTATGGAAAATAACATATCCACGACTTGAATCACCAATTTCTATTCATTTAGTTGGGCATTTTTGTGTTTTAAGGCACTGACAAAATTATTCTCATTGAATTAAAAAGGGGACAACATATGTGAACAATCTAGTCATTTCAAATCTTGAAAAGTACACAGAAGATGCAGTTGCAACCCAAGTCTCGAATTGTGATGCTAGTGCTAAAAGCTGATAACTGAGAGCTCAAATGTCAAATGTATGATCTCCTCCTTCCTTTGATTTTCCTTTCTATCTAAGAAAATTATAAAAGCAATTTTACAAATTGATATAATTTCATCTGATTCATTAAATCTAATTTATAATAAAAATAATTTTATAATCTAAATAATCATTTTAATACACATCAGTTAATTTTGTGAAATCATTTTATAATTAAAGTATTTTCCTTTCTTTTTCCCTGTATGCCAAACATGTTTCCATCCAGGCTACTGAAAAATAAAGAGGCAAACCCC
>QEOT01003351.1:112388-183955 GCA_003123785.1 Pterocarya stenoptera | reverse complement strand
CCCCCCCCCCCCCCCCAAAAAAAAAAAAAAATCTTCCCCTTCTCCTCAAAAGATTCTATCAATAATAATAACTTAAATTGTCCACATTCATTACTACAAAGGGTTGACATTCACAATTGAGTTAATATAATGTTAAACAGAATTCAAATCACCAATTGCACACTGATGTTTTTTTGCAATCCTTCATAAACTTTCAAAAATGATTTATCACTCTAAATTTTTAACTTAGCCAAAAAAAAAAAAAAAACCCAGCAATAGAGTACACATAATTATTAAGAGAAATCAATATTCCTATTGACCTTCATAAATATTTGTCTCATCAAATTCTAAATTACCATTACCATACAGAGTTTTGCTACTTGCAAGCCAGCTGTGTCAACATAACACTTGCCATGGGACCCATTATAGTTATGAGAAAGTTAAAACGCAACGCCAGCAGTTTTTCATCATTATGGGACCCATATTAGTGGATTCCACAACTTAAATACCTCATAATTCAAGGTACAAGTTTTCAAAGCAGATATCGCACAAAAAGTATCTGATTTTGTTTGTAACTTCCGATCTTTACACCTACAAGCTAATTATATGTACACATCAAGATGGAACATTGCCACACCCCAAACTTTTGAGGTTCCTAATTTAGGAAAGTTAGGTTTACAATACAAGTAGGGTTTCTATTTTTAGAGATTAACTTAGGGTTAGATTGACATTCATTCCTCAAGGTTAATTATTAGGCACCTAGGATTAGACCCTAGGATTATGGATGATTAATTTTATGAAGATTTAGAAACCCACAAGCCCACTAGGCCCGTGCAAGGATGAGCAAACCCAAGTATTATCCTTGCCAAGCCCATAGATAGCCCATGAAAGTGAGCCCACATAGACTATACCCGGAATCTACTTGCACTACACTTCTAGGTGCAAGCACAAGCCTTTCTACTCCAACTACAAGTCACCTATTCCTACTCCAACCACAACTCCTAAGGCAAACACAACTCCCAATGCGAGCTCCCGTTCTGCAGCCACAACTCCTAGTCAACTATGGCTCCAAATCATATTCAAACACTCCATTAAACCCACAACACCAGGACTACCACACCCTCCAAACTCTATAGACCCCATATGAGAGCCTGTCTACCATGACATGAGCCCTAAGCATGGCCCTGTCAAAGGCCACAAAATTCTCTTAAATTTTGTGGTAAAACCAAAAACCTTAAGTCCCATAACCCTTGCTACAACATTCACCCCCTAAGCAAGAAAATCAAGATCCAAACCACTTAGCCAAGCCATGTATTCTAATCCAACCTTTGGATCAAGCTCTTCCTTTATGTAACTCTCTCTCTCTCATTCTCTCTTTCAAGATAGGTATACTAGACTAATGCCATGAGATCATATGAAAATAGTGAACTTCGGATTTCATAAAGGGCTAGGAAATACACATGCTAGAATTAAGTTTATGGCATTAGAATGCATGTTTATACATGGGGTTGGACAAGCATACATATAGGAAGATTATTTGAATGAAATCATGCATATTTGAGGAGTTAGACTTATGATTTTGACGGTTTAAACATTGGGACAGATTTTACAAAGAGAGATCATGAGCAATTTGGGTGGCATAGTATATGCTTGAACATGGATGGATGCATTGAGGATAGGGTCATGTGAACTCAAAGACTAGTGTTAATAGCATGCATAGTCACGGGATTGCTTAAACAATAATTAGGTTTGAAGATCTTAGAGTGTAGAGGTATGAATTGCGATGGAAGATGATGGACTAAAATGATTAAAGTGATCTAGCAAAAGTTAAGGGCTAATTGAATGTTTAGGAACTCAATAGGCATTCGGGTAGTCCAACTAAGAGAAGTTTTGGTCTTTAAAGTGATGATATATGAGATTACAAATTAACTTGATTACATATTTATTGAAAAGGTGATTGTCGATGCGCTAATTGATGTCTAGAGTTGCGAGGTTGGTAATATGATCATGCTGTCATGCATATTTTCTAAATTATGTAAGTAGCATGATAATACCCTTATATGTATGGTAAACGATGTTTTACTGCTAAAAGAAATTGTATGGTAAACAATGTTTTTAAAGTATTATGTGTATGGCCCTTTATTGAAAGCCCCCTTTTACATATCACGTTATGAAAAGAGTGATTTTTGAATATCACATTATGTGTTTCACATGCATCATAATATGTTTTCAATTATGATTACAATGAGCTATGTCATTATGTGGTCTGCATGCATTATGAGATGAAAGATAAAAGATAATTTAAGAAAGAAGCTTTAAAAATTGCCATAAAAAATGCATGGTACTAATGCAATTATGGGAGGATGTACAAGCCATAGACGTAAATGTAGTCCACCATAGTTTATTTAGATAAGCTAAGCGGTTCCCCTTGCGGCCACAGGCAGTGGAACCAATGCACTACCCTACACATGGGGGTTAAGGTGTGTTGGCCATTAATGAAAGGGAAAGAAACCCCAAGGGGTTGGCCCAAGTGGCGAAGGCATTAGTCTTGGGGTATCACTCCCTTTTAAGGTCCAAGGTTCAACACCTCATGGGTGCAAACAATCATTTGGGGCCACACCCCCTGGTAAAAAGCAAGTGATTTAACCAGTTTCATGTAAGGAATCTTCTGAGGGTGCGGTGTACAAGACCAATATTTACTCTGCAGAGGTAGGTCCAAAGGACCCTGCCTTGGAGAGGTTCCCCAACATCAAAATGAAAGGGAAAGAAAAGTTCAATGAGTTATACATAGTACATGTTTATGTTACTATAAGTATTTAAGTATGCACATTTTTCAAGGAAACCCTATATTTATATTATTTTTACTGCGTGATGTATTACTTATCGAGTATTCAAATCATTTTTTTCTATGTTAAATGTGTTTTAACCACTTAGGTTATGGTCATTGTGAGGCAAATGTCGTAGGATGGAACTTGACTTAGGGAGATGATACAGAGGCCTAGATAGTTTGAGATATTTATGGGATGTTTGGAAACTATTTCCATCTCATTTCCTTCCCAAACATCATTCAAACACAAACACTTTCAAATTAATATTTTTTCAAATTAATCATTACAACTTTCCCAAATTTTCAAACAAAAAACAATTCAATTTTTACAAATCCCAAAACAAAATAATATTAACACATTATATTCTAACAATATTTGTACTCAATAATATTTTTTATTCAACTTTTTCTCTCATTTTTCAAAACCCAATAAATGCTTAACTCAAACTATCTCACTACTATTCACAAACCATTTCACTATTATTCAAATTCTCATCTCATCTCATTCCCTAAGCATCCCCTTAGTTTTACGTTTTCAATCATTAAATATTTTTTGTCAAGTATGAGACTTAAATGATTAAATTCATTCCCTAAGCATCCACACTCTCTTTTAAATTTTAATGAAGTATGTTTCATTTTAAATTATGGAATCTTTTATACTGGTCTTCTACGTAATGTATATGGTTTTAAAGGTTTGCAACATTCAGGTTCCTCTAGATTTCAAAAAATGATATTTTCTTAAACCTAGGGGGGCAGGGAGTTACAAACATCAATGGAAATAAAGCTGCATGGATTGAAAGGTAATATCACACAATAAACATTGGAGAAACCTTTTACTTTAGGTCTTTGGTTTAAGACAAGTAACTTTGTATAGACACATGGAAATTGTATCATTTGGTCTATGAATGATAAAATCAGTGACGGTGAAAGTGTTAGACACACTTAAGCACAAACGCTGTCTAGAGCTTATGCGCAAACTGAAAAGTGTAAGAACATGCCTGATTCAAGTAAAATGCACATTTTTAAAATGACGTATAATAACAAAACATCCATAAAATACAACAAAAGACAAAGCAAGGTCGTAATATGTTTAGCCTATTAACTCAATTTATTAGAGTATTATGCAATGCGATAATCAAGTAATCATCTAATTACATTGTTGTATGGGTACTCTAATTGCATGAAAAGTTTAGACATAGTAGCTATTGTATTGAAGGGTGGGAATGTTCATGAGTTTCTTCTTTCTAGATTACTAGATTGTAACTAGATGTCTCACTTTGTATACTTCCTGTGTACTTGGGCATTGCCTAATTTCAATCTATTCAATAAAGTTTCTTACTTACAAAAAAAAAAAGTTTAGACAGTAATTGATATAATTATACCATTCTTTACTAAATATGCACATCTATGACATCTGATACCCAAAATCAAATTGAAGTATGCAATTGAATCAAAATATACCGAAGAGGCCATGACATAAAACATTAAAGGCTCACACAATGTAGGTATCCCTATGCCATCAAATATCAATCCACCTAGAAAGCCAGCTTGGACTCTTAAATTGAGTTCAAAGCATATGCATCACATATGACATGTCACACCATGGTAAGTAAATGATCTCAGATGTAAATTAATAATAAAATATTTGTAAGAAAAATGATACAGTCCTAGGTTGTGCAGGCCTCACGCACTCTCTTTAAAAAAAATGAGACCCAACATGGAAAAATGGGTTTTTCATGTGAGTCCCAGATTTGTCCAACTTTTTTCAAAGTAAATACATGGGTACTAGCACATCCTAGGATTGTACAAATAACTTCCTTACGAGTTAACTTAAAAGTCAGTTCACCTCAACTGACTTCATAGATGATGACCAACCACGGCCTTAAGTGGTGGTGGGCTAGCAAGGGCAAAATGATTGCGGAACATTAATGTCATGGGTCACAAGTTGCTTTTTGTGAATAAAAAACACTCCCGTAATCCATAGGCCTTCCAAAGGGGTGCCAGTGGCAACTTACAATAGGATGGCTAAGTCATGCAAGTGAAGGGGTTGTGCCACTAGGGATGCTACATATACATAAGGGAAGGGGAAAGATGGGGGCTTGCAATTCGAAGGGTGATTGGGTCAGGGGTATTCATGACAGTCAAAGGTGTTGCAAGGATTAGGGTTTACAAATTGAGACGAGGTTGCAAACAATAAGATAGCTACAAGTGAGATGTGGTGCCACTAGCTGCAATGGGGCGAAAGAGCTTTTCTTTTTAAGGGACAAGAGGGGAAGGAAGGGACGAGTAGTGAAAAATAGCTAATCCCTTCGAAGAGGCATAAGCTATTTTAAGGTCCACAATGTAAATATTAGAGTTGGCCCACAAGCAATTCCCATTGATTGACGATTTGTCCCACCAAACATAAAAATCGTAGAAAATATTCTTTGAAAAACCTTTTATGTCCAAACAACCATGTTTAAAAGCACTTTGTCCTATAAATTTTGAACAATAAAGTAAAAGCAAGAGCCTTCATAATCATGAAGAATCAAACGTTTGTATCAAGTACTGAAGTTGATATTAAAATTGATTACTAACCTGAGCTGGGAACGCAGACTTGAAAGCTTTAGGCTCAATGTTATAATCCCCGCGTCCCATGGCTTTGTAGATTCCATACATCAATTTCAAATCATAATCAAACAAAAAGAGCTTCATGCCAGTATAAATCTTTTGTACAATATCTTTCTTGTTTGCAGGCAACCCTAAAACCTTGTAACGAAAACAATCAATCTTTGTCTTGGAACTACACATGAATATTATTCCCATAATCTCCTTATCTGTAGTCCTCTTTTCCGTTTTCGCTAATTTTAGCTTGCCCGTATCCTCCGCAACTACTTTATAATTCCTCAAAGCCTTCTTCTTCTTCTTCTTTCTCTTCTTGTTTGATGATTTCATCTCATTCACATCTTCGGTCATGGAATCCATAACCCTCAAAACCATCTTCTCCTTTTTGCTAATTGTGTTTGAGGAACTTGGCTTCTCAGTATCCTTGACAATCACTTCATTAGAAACACTCAAGGGCATGCTCTCCTTCTTGTGTTTCTTGTTCAGTGATTGCTGCTTAGGTGCTTCTTCAATAGCCAAAGCATCACTGACTTCCATAGTTATCATCTTCCTTTTGCTAATTGTGTTTGAAGACTCTGGTTCCTCACTATCCTTAGCAATCATTTCATGTATAGCCCTTGAGGCTATTTTCTTCCTTTTGATTATCTTCTTCAACTTTTTAACCTTTTCCTTAGAACCCCTTTCAATATTACCTTCATTCTTCACCTCCTTGTTCAATTCTTCTTCACTCATTACCTTTTGTTGTGTACTTTTGTCGACATTTGCATCTTTTATCATGTGGTCTTCCTTCTCTTCAACCCCAACTCCAGTAATATGTGTAGACTTATCACCATTCATCTTCATGAGCTCAGAGGCAACCATATCACCCTCGGCCCCAGTTACGAGGATGGATTTTTCTTCATTCACCATTATAGGCTCGAACGCACTTATCTCAATCTCGTCACTTCAACTATGTCAGGCTTTTCAAATTCTGATATTAGGGGTGAGTCATTCACCCTTCATGTCATGCATGACCACCCTGTATGATCACAAAGAAGGAATAATCATGCAGCCTAAAAACACTTTAGACTTGAAGTGCTAGAAATAGCGTACAACACCGAAAATGGCCCTTTCAAATAAATAAAAAAAACCTTCGTTAAACAGTACAAAAGGCACAACCTAAGTACATAGGATGTATACAAGACACCTATCTAGAAGGAGAGAAACATACAAGAGAATCATGAGATTCCGATCAATTCAAGTCTATAGAAGTTGCCCAAAGGAAGAGAGTTTTGAGAAAGAATGCTTTGAGCTCTTTCAGTGTCTGCTCACAGACTGAGAGACTTTCCGTCATTCCTTTCCTACACCATATAAGATAAGTAGGACCCATATTTCACACTGCTGCAATTTTTGGGCTACCACTTAATTTTCTCCAAGAGTAAAAAAGGATGACGATTATTCTACGCATGACCCCAGCCCAAAAAATGACCTAATCTACTTAAGGGATTTATTATTCAAATCCTAGCTGCTTCAAAAGGGTCTAATACATATCCAGCCTAAAATCATTAAGTCAGAGTTGCGTCACGTGGAATATCATTCTACCCATATGGTGGATCAAATAGGACAAGATAACGGATCACATAGGTGCTTCCCCAACTCTTCTTTCTTGAAATAGAATAAACTTATATAGCTCAAAAAGAAGTTTGATGGTGAATGTAAGAAGCCATTTTTATAACATTGTAGAATACTACTTGCTCCAACTGGTTAATAATCTCCTCTTCCGCTTTAAGACGAGGGTAGCTTGATCAAAGAAATGAAAGATACAGAGGGAAAAGCTCTTTGAAGCATACAAATTCTTATCCCCATCCTATATAACCGACTTGTCATCATTATTGCCCTCAAGGCATAGAAACTCCCTAAGGCCTCAAGTTTTTGCTTCGAACACTTAAGTTATGAATTATTACAAGTAATCGAAGATCTTATAAATAAAAGTGAAGGGCATAGTCCAAGTACACTAGAAGTATACATGCTTAAATTATGTTAAATATTGCGCCAAGCATAGTCCTCATTAAGTGTAAAGAGAAGTTGAGTTTTCATTGTTTTAAGTTAAGATAGAACAGTAAAAAGAGAATTCTTTTAGTACAACTTAATTCAACAATATTACCAAACCTAAGGTTACTGGAAAGTTGAACAAGAAATCCTCAAGAAGCACAAGGGTCCAAGCTTTACTTTTGATACTTATCATCCTCCTAAGCTTTTGGTGATATACTATTATAATAACGAAGACTTTTGGCACTAGGAAAAGATCTTTGTTTTGTCCTACCATCAAACCATCATCTTCTTTCTTGATGCTATTAGGGATTGATGAAGGTAGGGAACCAAATGATAGACTGAAGAAGGAACATGCCTCTCTTTAAAATCTTGAGCACACAAAGAACAAAGAGCATATTTGGATAATGAAAGTTTTAAGAATTTTTTAGAATTCTTAAAAAGAGATTTTGAGACATGCTTATTGAGTTTTGTGAAAGTGGATAGGAAAATTGAGAAATTGTTTGTATAAAGGTTTTTCCAGATACGTTTTGTATTTGGGCTTGTGAGACTAGGTAGGTAGATTTTAAAGTGTTTGAAAAATTTAGAGTTATTCTCAGTTTTTGTAAAGTTGTTTGGTTTTTGTTTTTTGTTTTTTCACAGAAAGCTAAGCAAATGATTGGATGAAAAGTATGGAATTTAAAGATGCTTATGTTGAAGTTGAAAAATTCTTGAAAACAGTTTTGGAAAAAAAAACTGAAACCAAACATGGCCTAATCCTGATTATTTAATGATCTCAATTATTTAAAGCCTCCTTTAACTAAGATCTAAATTATTTAAGCTTCAAAAATTAGAAAATCCCAAAAATTAGGAGTTCAAAAGTCACAAGGAAAACCTAAAAATAAATTAAAAAAAAAGGGGGAAAAATAACCTTAGCCACCTTATCCTAATTAAGGGCCACTTGTCCTACACTTCCCCAAGCTAATCTTCATCTTCCACTTGACATATAGAGGAATTGATGGAAAACGGGTAACAAAACGAAATGGACTGCAACACAAAGGCCCAGGCCATATTGCGATGCTACTGCTAGAAGAAGGGCATGGATTAACAGAAAACTCTTCTTTTACCTTTCTAAATTTACCTTTCTAAGAAAATAAAGTTTTACAATCTTTTTCAACAAAAGAATTAAGGCATAAACCTTCTCCATGCATCCACGGAATGCTGACTTAAAATTTGCCAACATCTGCAATCCTTGCATTACTATGCCATACCTATGCCAATTTTGCAGACTCGCACCAAGGCTACTGCCAGCCGAAAATACAATCCCAAGACAAATAGAAAAAAACCGTTGCTATTACCATCATTAAAGACCTTAACACGTTTCAATGAAATTGACAAATCAGCATCCTAATCTACACAAGAAATTCAAACACAACCTAGTCTAGGATGATTTATAGAAGGGGTCACACCTGAATATTGAATGCTGCTTAGACAAAGAGAAAGCAATAATTCATCAACCAATGGATTTCTTATTCCAACCAACATTTAAAAAACAATCTGAGTATACACAATCTCGCTGTATCGTTGCTGACAAAATAGAGGAAAATCACGAAAGATGGAGTCTAGTATTGTCTTTTTCTTTTTGTATAAGGTGCCTCATAATTCATAACCAAGTTTTGTTTTCTTAATCTAACCAAATCGAATACGGAAATCTATTTATCGGATTCCAAGTAATGAAAATCCCAACACGAGCAAAGCAGATCTCTTTTTGTTTTTCCATTTCCGCACCGTTTTCCCAGCGACCACATAGTCCGGGTCAACGATTCTTCCATATGGACAATCAATGAAATCTCATCAACCGAAAGAATGATAAATCAAAATAAACGCACAAAACAGCCCCAACTTATTCTACCGATTGGATCAGAGATCCTATCACAAAATGAGAATAATCCAGTGCACGATATTCTATAAGAATAATTTCGGGCCATAACTTACGAGATAAGAAAACGAGGACTCACCTGCTGCGTGGATGAAAAATGCGAAGCGCAAGACGGCGAGAGAAGACGAGGAAAGGGGAAGTATTTATTTCATGGATTGTCCCGGTTTGCCCTAATTATAAACTGATCCCTCCGGTAAAAAGTTTTAAAAACTGATCCCCCACTTTGTAACAAATTGGTCCTGCTCGTCCACCGACTCACCCTCAATTCAATTCTTCGCAAAAAGTAAAGTTGGGTTTGAATATACACTTTAATGAGATATAATGATATGAAATAATTTAAATAGTAGTTAAATAAAATATTATTAGATATAATTTTTTAATATTATTTTTATTTTAAAATTTAAAAAAATTAAATTATTTATTATATTTTTATATGGGAATCTAGAAAAGTTGTAATGGTAAAATGAGATGAGATGATGAGGTTTGTGTATCCAAATCCAACCTAAAAAATTATGTTTAATAATATTTTATTCAACTTTCAAAAGAAAATATTATCTCATTTTATCTAAATTCTCTATCCAAATCCACCCTAAAAATTATGTATGTAAAATCATTTTTATGTATTTTTTACGTATTTTATTGATATAATTGATCAAAATAGTTATCTTATATTAAAAAAATGATGCAATCGATCATATTAGTAAGATGCATACAAAATAACACAAAAATAACTGCACATAAATTTTTTACAAAGAGTAATAGCCTTTCCTTTTATAAAAATTAATAGCGTAATTACCATGATTGTGATTGTTTATAATAGATTTGATCTCATAGATGACACAAAATTCAGATACTATGTCTATTTCTTTCTAAATTATAAAAGAAAAAAAAATTATTTATCATATTCTTAATCGGTTACCGTACACGTAACATTAATTAAGATTTCATATAAAAGTGAAATATATACTTATGTATATATTTTGATAATGTCATAAATAAATTCTATATAAGTTAAACTCACAAAAAATAAACTAAAAAAATAAAAAAGGCATTGAAAACTAAATTGATCCCTCCAATAAATAACTATCCTCGCTACAAATTGGTCTTTTTATCCATTAATTCAGCAATTCTTTGCAGAAATAAACTTAATAAGATATGCCACGTCAGAATAAAAATAAAAATAAAAACTAAAAGGAAATAAAAAACTAAAAATAATAAATAAATGATGGTTTTTGTAAAAAAAAAAAAGAAAAAAGTCTTAAACTTAGATATTTTAAGTACTTTATCCTCTTTCTAACGCGAACATTATATATTATTGCTGAATAAAGTAATATAAATGTTCATTGGAACATGAATAGTCATCGGGTCATTCACTTTCAGTGGAAGGGGTCTCTACCAAGGGCAAGATTTAGCTAACTACTATTACCACCTCTGAAACTGTGGTCGCTACAAGCTTTGTGACTGTATTAGTGGGTACAAGATGGAAGAAGAACTATCATAATTATGGAATAAGTTCTCTCTTACAGAGGAGGAAAGGTATGAGATGGTAATAACAAGCTAGGACATAAAAGATACTATGGACAGATGCAAACTTTATCTAATGGGGTAGGTTATTACTGGTAAAAAGATTAATAAATGTGCTTTTAAGAGCACGATGCTCAAGGTGTGGAAATATTGTGCTGGAACAAAGATAATTGAAGTGAAAGAAAACTTTTATGTATTTAAATTTAAATCTAAGGCATATTTACAAAAGATTTGGAAAAGACAGTCTTAATTGTTTGACATGAATCTAGTTTGCCTAAAAAAATTTGATGGTTTTACTCCACCAACTGAATTATCATTTATACATACAACTTTGTGGATTCAGTTGTGCAATTTACCTCTAGGATGTATGAATAAAGAAGTTGGAACGAGAATTGGATCTACTATAGGTAAAGTTCTTGAGGTGGAGGCTGATTATAATAAAAACTGTTGGAGGAAATGGGTAAGAGTTCTAATTGAGGTGGATTTGATGAAACTTTTGATAAGAGGGAAAGTCATGGATTTATTAGGCCATAGAGGTTTTGTACAATTTAAATATGAAAGACTTCTTAGATCTTGTTTTACATGTGGGGTCATCAAGCATGGTGTGCAAGAATGTGCTGGAAAGACTAAGCAACAAGAAACAAGCAAAGAGTTCAGTATTCAACAGTATGGATCATGGCTGAGGGCTACGAGTTCAGCTACAAGCTCTAGTTATGGTAGCACTTTAGGTTAACTAATTGCAAGCATACCTGAGTATGGAAAGTCTGAAGCAGGGAAAACTTTATAACAATCTCAATCAAATTGTCGAAGGTGGACTGGTAGAAGGAAGGGAGCTGCTGATGTAGAATTTAACAAAAGAAGATACAAAGGAAAGCACTGTAGGAAATTTGGATATCAATGGCTTACCTATGTTAACTTTGGAAGTAGATCCAAAAAAATTGTAATGGACTATTCAAAGGACTTATTGGATAGGTCAAATATGCACTCTGCTTTAGCCATGGTGATTACAAGTCAGGTTGACAAGCCTGATATGTAGGATCAGAATAATAAGAGAATATCTTCCCGCAGGCACCACCGCTCTCCCTTAAAAAACGACATCTAATAAAAGTGTGACACGTAGACACTCCATTTACCAATCGTATGGTCGCATTGCTGTGGATTGAGTAAACCATTTTCCCTTCTTTCTGTATCCCATTTTCCCTTCTTCCCACTCTCTCTTCTACCTCATGAACCATGAACCCCTCCCTCAAGCCCTAGCCCCACCCCCTCCTTCCCTTCCATTGAGCCCTAACCCCACCCCTCATTCCCTCATTTTCTCTATAGGTAAAATTCCGAAGAAAACCCAAAAACTCATTCCATAATCGATTTTGGTGGGTTTAGTGGATTGCTAAAGCATCAATTTTCATGAATTGTTTATGTTTTCATGAAAATGTTCAGGCTTTGATGTAATCGTTTTCATGTTCAGGACTTCTTTCTTTTTGTTGAAATCCAGTGCATCCTTTATTTTGCAGAAGATCTGTCTCACTCCCCCTTTGAGCAAGGTATTGCAAAAGATGTTGCAAAAAAATGTCAATTTTAGTTTATCTGTAATATTACTTTCTATCCTACAAATAATATGATGAAATTTGGGATTTGTATAATAGTCCTTGTCTATATGGGGGTAATATACATGATTATTAATCATTTAAGATTCTGAAGACTGGAAGGAAAGAGGACTTGGGAAGGATAACTTCCTGGCCTAGGCAGTTTTTATGAGTTTTGTAGCATGGAGATATTAAATGTCAAATAGTGAAACAAATCACGACATAATTGTGAATGGTTAAGAATTTGGTGGCTTCATGCATGGCCTTTCTACTTTACTGGAATGAGGACACATTTCCCTTTTTGAGTGTTATTAATTTGATTCTTTTTTTTTAAATGGTTTTAGCAGGTGTGCTGACTTGAAGAACAACAAATTATCCAATTAGACATTTAATTTTGAATAGATGCTAAATGTTCTTGCTCAATTAGTGAGAAAAATAGCTCCTCATCCTCTGTTTCCTTTATGAGTATTTGGATGCAATGTACCTTGTTTAATTATGCTCTTGTTTTGTGAAAACTTTGGATCCCATATTCATCTATATATTCTGAAGTCATTGTGTGAGTGTACTTTGGATCCCATATATTCATCTATATATTTTGAAGTTATTGTTTTATGAAAACTTTGGATCCCATATATTCATCTATCTCATTACACGTTTATGGTGGAAGTAATTGTGTCAAGGATTAATTAGTTTCAACTATGAGGTCATGATGAACCATATCATGAACCCGTGCAGATTCTCGAGCCAACTGAGTGAGTGAGTGTACTTTATTTCTTGTACTGTTCTTCAGATTGAGTGAATGTACTTTATTTCTTGTATTGTTCTTTAGATTCAGTGAGTGTACGTGATCTAGTATTCTTTTGGTAGTAACGTCATCCAGAATCAAGCAATATGAAATACAATGACAGTAATGCAGTTCAAGTTCTTGGATGCAGAGAGCAAAAACACAAGTTGGTTTGGAGAGGTCATTTTGCTACCATGGAATCCCATCCAACTAAGGATTTCGGGCAAGGTTACTAGTTTTGGCAGGCGATTTTATGATTGTCCAAATTATAAGATTAACAAGCAATATGGATTTTTTCAATGGATTGATATTGAAATGGAACAAAACACATGTTGCAAGATGATGTTGGAGCTAGCTCAAAAAAGGAACGAAATAATAAACCAAGAACATGTAATGATTGAACAAGCCAAATTTACCGCTATGGAGAAGAAGTAGCTTTATTATTGTCATGGTCCTGTTTTGTCGTAATTTGGACTGTAATCATTTTGTATCCTAGTAACAATTATGTATGTCAGCCAATGGTAACAATCTATGGTCCTTAGGCCATTTCTGATTATCTTTTGTAATGTTATTGAAACTAGTACTTTAGGAATGTAATGATACTTATATTTTAAGGAATGTAATGATGCTTAACTTTGTATATTTCAGAATCTGAAAATATTTGCTCAACCAATCATTTTCATAACATAGACATAACATTAGCGTGCTCCAAAATCTGAAAAAACAACTCCATAATATTTCCATTAAATCATGAACATAACATAGACATAACATAACATTAACATGATCAGGAATCTAAAAATACAATTCCATAACATTTCCATTAAATCATGAACATAGCATTAACATCAATATGATCCATAATTTGAAAATACAACTCCATAACATTTCCATTAAATTATGAACATAATATTAACATTAACATGATCCAAAATCTAAAAATATAACTCCATAACATTTCCATTAAATCATGAACATAAAATTAACATGCTTTTTTAATTGAGCTATACCGTAGTCCTCCAACTTCATCATTTGTCTAAAGCAACCAAGGCAATTCTTCACTCTTATTAACTGTAACATAAATAAAAACAGTTATATCCAAGAAGAATATTTTAAAAAACAGCACCATCACGTTCGTTCCCAGATCATTTAATATAACAACTTAAACACCAACCTCATGTTTGAAGCGACGGATCCAAGCTTTGAGATATGTTCCCAGTTGTATTTCCAAGATCCCTATATAAAAGATAATAATCCATAAAAAATTATATAAGTAGTGATTAAAACACAACAAATGAAAAACATAAATTTCCAAACTTAAAATCAGCCTCATTGAAGGACAGTTGTTCTTAGCATGATCCTCAATCTTGCAAATACTACAACGCATTTTCTTCGTGGTTTGAGTCTCTTTCGGGTTTTTTCTCTCAACGATTTTAGTCGGCCTTTCGTTGACACCTATGGAGGATCTTGTAAAATTTGTGTAAAATTTGATACAACTTGGGATTTTAATATTTGTGAACTATTTGTTGACATATTTTCATCTTCTACAATTTCTTTTCCTTCAATTTCTTCCATCAAGAGCAACTCTTTGTGGACCTTGTCTAAGGCAAGAGAGAGATGGTTCAAATTTTGTATTGATTGTGAGCCAAGTTCTGCAATATCACAGAATTGCATTATCAATTTGCTTTTTCTCATCATTGGATCATCATGTGTCATTACAGGCCCATCAAAATTTGGTATGTCAAGAATAACCCGACTCTTAGCATTTATGCTCCATCTCTTTAGAATATAATGATGTGTCAACATATCTAATTTCGATTTTTTGTCAAGGACACATAGGATATGCCTATAAAGAATTTCCACAAACTCAAACATATGATATGTACATATTGTCTTCACTTTTCCACTCTCCAAGGTCACATAATAAATAGGTTTTTCTTTACTATTTAGTGCTATTTCGTATATCTTACTTTCATCCTCTTTGTCAACTTTGGTTGATTTGTATTGTTGGCTATTGAATAGTTTATCTTGGAAGATTATGAAAGACTTCCTTGTATAGATTGAGGCTACATTTTCTTCAATTTTTCATAACGTTTTCATAATCGTCCGTGTCGATTTTGTTCGCACGTCCTTCTCTTTCTCCTTTAAATAACATGCATCTAAGGCTTTCTCGTATTGATGCATAAAGTCACTCACCATCGTGCTCGAATGAATATAATCTTTAAAAAATTTATTTATGCTTTCGTTCTTTTGAGTTGTTGACATACCGGCACAAAAAGTTATTCGCACATAAGCCGGAATCCACTTGTCTCATCAGTTGTAAAGATTTTGCAGCTAATCATTATCTACTAGACCATACTTCTCTAGTATTGAACTTCATTCCTACTCGAACTCATCAGTCATTATTCTCTCATAAATACAATGACAGAACTTTTTTTGAAAGTTTGGAAACTTGTTATATACATGTGCCAAATGTTTTGAAATTTTTTGTAAAATATGCCATAAGCACAACCTATGAGTTGTATTTAGGAGTATCTCACCAATGGTCTTTGTCATCGCCTTGTCATCATAAGTAATTATGGTTGAAGGGGCACGCTCAAGCATTGCCTCTTGCCATGTTCTCAATAACCACATATAGGATTCAATTTTTTCATTAACTAACAACGCACAACCAAATATTATAGTTTGATGATGATGGTTAACTCTTGAAAATGGCACAAATGGCATCTTATAAATATTTATCAAGTGCATTGCATCAAAGGTGACAACATCCTAAAAATATTGATATGCAGCCCTTGATCTTGCATCCGTCCAAAAACAACTTCCCATACATCCATTCTCATCAACTTGCATGGAATACACAAACTCAGGTTCTTTATACTGTCGATCAAGAAAGTAGACATATAACCTTTGTGCATCTCTCTCTTCAAACAATTTCCTTTTTTTATTTTTCAAATAATTCTCGACGTCCTTACCAATACATCTAATGTTCAAATCACCACATGATTTTTTACTCAATACCGACATTATCTTTCTTGTTGGTGCACCAGACTCATTCAAAGTGAGAATGAGTTTTTTTTTTACACGCGTCACTCCTCTATGTCCATAAAGTAAACTAGTATTTCTCGGTGTAAGTAACTCATGGTTATGTTCAAGGAAGAACTTGCATATTGTCCTCTTTTCACTATCTTTTTTTATACACATCGTTGCTTTACACCCAATCTTTGTCTTAGCAGGTTCATGAATTTTTCGTTCTTTTTGTTTTTGACTTTCACACCAAAATCCCTTCCTTGAGTAAACATATTCTACTAGAATTAGTTTTTTGTCTTCTTTTGACAATCGAGTATGGTTGATCCTCATTACAAAACCTTTCCATGTTGCACACGCCTTGTAAAATGTTTGGACTTCTTCTACCTTATCAAACTCCTTCCCAACAAATGCCTCGAAAAGATCATTACTCAAACTGGAAATCGTATTTACTTCATTTTCATCTCCCACATTAACTCCATCTTCCACATTCACTTGATCTTCCACTACTCGATCTCGATCTTCCACATTCACTCCATCTCTGACATCCACTTATTCTTCCATATTCACTTCATCTCCCACATTTGGCACTTGTAGCACATTCATATCACATTGCTGTACTCCAATTGCTGCCTTAATACTATTATCTTCAACTTCTGGACAGTTTCTACTTATCATTATCTCAACTTCATTACTATCTGAACTTGACAAAAAATCATTCATTAAAACATAAAACAATGACAAAAGTTAAATGATAGAAGTCACTCCCATCATGAGATTTTTGTTGTTGTTGGGATTTTTTTATTATTATATATAATCTGTATGTAAAACCAAGATAAAAGCATAACAATTCTTTGAAATTTGAATCACAGATCATAAAAAGAAGAAGTATGCACCAACATTAGAATTTCTCGCTCACAATGGAATTTCACTTAATTATATAGCTGCCAATTATTTCCCTGACCCGAAGCAATTTTGATCATTGGCATAGACTCATGTTCATCATCTTCATAGGCATGTAAGCATTCAATTAAAATAGAAAAATAAAAAGAGAGGATGAGAAATAGGAAAAGAAAATGGCATTCAGTATGAATGTCCATTCCCTCAAAATGGCTTATCAATTTGACATTAATATGAGTGGACAATTCCTTGTCTTTGATCAATCTAAATGGTATTATTAGAAAGTCCCACAATGATTGGAATTGCAATCTCAATTTACAGTCCCTCTTCTTAATTTATTCTCTTGCAGGAAGTCCCCTCAATCTAAATGCAAAACATAACAATAACAATACCAACGGACTGAAAATCCAAACCATGTATGACAGCTGAAGGGTGCGACTGGCTGGAGAGGTGCGATGGGTTGTGATAGGCTGGAGAGGTTCGTCGGGTTGCGACAAGTTGGAGATCTCCAGCTGGCTGTGACGAGCTGTGGAGGTGTGGTGGTGTGAAGTGTAGAGGTTGCAGCTGTGTGGGTAGTGGAGACTCGGGGAGGGAGTGGATTAAGCATTCGAAAGAAATTAGCAGTGTATTTGATTTTGCTATCCTGTAACATGGCTCATGAAATTCAGGAAATTTACATGAGGATTGCTGACTTGTAGGAATTTCATTTGTTGCTGTTAAGGGCATGAGAATCGCTTATCCGTTGAGAAGAGGAACTGGAATAATAATTGTGCACCACAAGAAATTCTAGAGTCATAATAAATGGAAGAGAAGAGTAAGGGGACAACACAACAATGAATTGATGCAGCCTTCTCATTATGCTACAAGGAAGACGACGACTGAAGAAGCTAACATTCTCTTTGCTTTGGAGAATAATCAAGATGCTAGGGGCAAGAAACAAGTCATGGCATCTGAATTAGATACATCGACGAAGGCTGTTAATTAGCCCCCCTGGGAGAAATGAAGCTTTTAAGTTGGAACTACCGAGAGCTTGGCAACACTCGGACAGTTAGAGACCTTAGCCTTCTGGTTAAGGTCTATAAGCTTAGCATTTTGTTTCTCATGGAAACTAAAATGCATAAGAAGCAATTAGATGCTCTAAAACTAAAGCTGGGTTTTAATAATTTATTTTCAGTTGAAAGTGTTGGAAAAAGTGGAGGGATGGCTTTGTTATGGGAAGAGAATGTCCATCTTAGAATTAACACCTACTCAGATAGACACATCAATACATGGGTTGATTAAAGAGATTGATCGTAAATGCTAACATGTTTTTATGGCAATCCTGAAACAGAAAAAAAAAAGTCATGAAGGGTGGAGCATTTTGAGGCACCTCAATCTTCTGAATTCCAAAAGATGGCTATGTATAGGAGATTTTAATGAGATATTACACCATAGTGAGAAGTATGGAGGGGCTAGAAGGGATGAAAAACAGATGGCTCTATTCAGAAATGTCTTACAATAGTGCCAGTTGAAAGACTTGGGTTTTATCAGAGGCAACTATACTTGGTCTAATTACATAAAGATTATTCTTTCACCAAATAAAGGCTTAATAGAGCTACATCCACTTCTGAGTGGTGCGAAGCTTTTGGTGAGGGAGAGGTCCAACTATTGGCATCATCCACATCAAATCATTGCCCAATCGTGCTATCAGTAGGACAATAGAATGACTAGACAGGAAGATTAGTTCTAGTTTGCAAACACGAGGATAGTTGGTCTCTTTTCACAGATTGTGAAAAGGTAATTACTAATGCTTGGCAACATAATGAGAGAACCAATGAAAGGGACAAAGATTAAAAAGAAACTTGAAGGCTGCTTGCAGGATTTAAAGTAGTAGAGCTACAAAAAGGAATCCAATTCTCCAGCAAATCTAAAGCAGAAAAGAGGTACACTGCAAGGATTGCAACAATCTGTTACAGCTAAATCAGTACAGCAACTTAGAGGCTTACAAAAGGAAAAAGATGATCAGCTTGAAAGAGAACATGTGAAATGAACACAAAGGGTTAAAAAGAACTGGCTACAGAAATGTGATAGGAATACAAGTTTCTATCACCTATGTGAAAGTTAGAAAAAGAAAAGAAACACTATATCCAAGATCATTGATGACACTTGAAGGACCCTTTCAGATCCCAGACAGATTGGGAATGCTTTTACGAAATACTTTTAAGGGTAACTTCTCATCCCAGGCATATGGAAGCTTCTCTCAATACAATTACTAAAAGGTAACTCAGCAGATGAATGAGATTCTCTAGTCACCTTTCAGAAAAGAAGAGATTGATGAGGGAGTTTTTCAAATGGACTCATATAAAGCACCTGGTCCATATGGGTATGAGGCTTGTTTTTACCAAAAATATTAGCCTGTGGTGGGAGATGAGGTAAGTGAGGCAATTCTATCCTTTTTAAATTCAGATCAGGACATGGTTGCTATCAACTTCACTTATTTAGTGATGATCCCAAAATGTAACAATTATGTGAACATTACTAAGTATAGACCTATAAGTCTATGCAATGTTCTCTACAAAATTATCATTAAACTATTGGCCAACAGACTCAAACCGATCCTTCCCTCAATTATTTATCAAAATCAGTGTGCATTTGTTTATGGAAGATTAGTCTCTGATAATATTTGGCTGTTTATGAAACTCTGCATATAATGAGAATCAAGATGAAGGGACAAAAGGGTTATATGACACTGAAATTGGATATGAGCAAGGCCTATGATAGGATAGAATGATAATTTCTCAAAGAGGCCATTCTAAAGATGGGGTTTGATGCAATGTGGACTGACCTAATTCAAACATGTATCACATCCTCTTCATTTTCTGGTGTCCCTCAAGAAGTTTCCAAACCTACGAGGGGACTTAGACCTTTATCACATTTTTTGTTTATTATATGTGTTGAGGTGTTAACAGCAAAACTTAAGGAGGCATAATAGAAAATGATAATTTCAGGGGTTCCAATTGCAAGGGTCAGATTAAAATGAGTCATTTGTTCTATGCTGATGACAACTTGCTATTCTGTTGAGCAAATATGCAAGAGTGGGTCACTTTAAACAGCTTCTACATTGTTATGAGCAGGCTCCTGGACAAAGACTTAACAGGAACAAGACCTCCTTATATTTTGGCAACAATACTAAGCATGCTACACGGAATTACATAATGCAGGTTGCTGGTTTGAAAGCCTCATCAAACATGGAGAAATATTTGGGGCTTCCATCTTTCATAGGAAGGTAAAAAACTACAGCTTTTCAAGGAATTGTTGAGAAAGTGAGTAAGAAAATTGAGAATTGGAACGTCAAATTCCTCTCACAAGCTGGCAATGATATTTTAATCAAGGCTGTTGTCCAAGCCATCTCTGCATACAATATGAGTGTGTTCCTACGACCCAAGATCCTGTGTCACAAGCTTAACTCCCTTATGTCTAATTTCTGGTGGGGGATTCAAGATAAAGATGCAAAGATTCACTGAAAAAATTAGGACTGTTTGAGCAAAAGCAAAGCAACTAGGGGGTTTGATTTTCTAGATTTAGTGAGCTTCAATTCTGCTCTCTTGGCTAAACATGTATGGAGAATGCTTACTAATCCAACAACCTTAGCAGCTAGAATTCTTAAGGCTGTCTATTTTCCACATGGTTCTATTCTACAGGCTAAGATAGGTTCCAGACCTTCCTTTACATGGAAGAGCATTAGCTCAGCTATTAATATAGTTAAGGAATGCATGATATGGAGAATTGGTAATGGAGAAGAGATAAAAGTATGACAGGATAAATGGATTCCAAATCAGGGATCAAGTACCATACAATCTCCTATAAAGATATTGCCAACAACTTCAAGGGTAGATAAGTTAATTGATCCTAAAATTAGGTGGTGAAAAGTTCAGCATCTTAAAGATATTTTCTAGGAAGAAGAGATGAAGGAAATCCTAAAGCTACTTGTAGCACAGACCAAGTCTAAAGACAGATTGGAATGAAAATACACTAATAATGGTTGCTTCTCAGTCAATAGTGCTTCTCACCAATGCAAACAGATGCATCATCTTAATAAAGGGGAAACTTCAACAAAGGGAGAACATAAAGAATTGTGGAAGCAGATTTGGCAAATGCAAACTACAAATTAAGTCCAAGTGTTTATGTGGCGTGCATGTCAAGATGTTTTACCCACCAAACAAAACTAATGTAAGAGGAAAGTTGTCACTTACCCTTTTATGTCCAATCTGTCAACAAGCAGAAAAAACTCCAGGCCATATCCAATGGACTTGTCCATTTGCACATGATGCATGGATGTTAGGAAGCACAAAGTTTCAAAAAGCTGCAATCACACATGAAGACTTTGAAGCCATCTTCATGCAAATGCTTCAAAGAATAGGTACAACAGAGATCAGCCTTTTTGCAGAGATAGCCATATCACTATGGACAAAAAGGAATAAGCTGTTATTTCAAGATAATTTTTTACCCCCCTCAATCTTGGTTACTAGAGCTACACAGGCATATCAAGAGTTTCAAGAAATGCTGATTAAGCAGCTCAATTCGAGACCCAATTCAAATCAACAAAGTACTATTTATTGGAAACCTCCATCTGCAAATTGGATCAAAATGAATTGGTATGCAGCAGTAAGAGAAACAGGCAACAAGATAGGGGTGGGGGTGGTAATTCGAGACAATGAGGGAGATTTACTGGCTTCTTTAATGCAGCCCTTACCTTTTTACTCACATTCTACCATGGTAGAAGTTAGAGGTTAGTTTCAACTGCCATTTTGTAGATAACTTAGTTTACAGAATGTGGTTTTTGAATGAGACTCAACTTAGGTTGTGAATGCAATGAGACAACATACACAACAAAATGGTATGCTTAACTGCCTTGTGAAAGATGTACGTAATATCTTGGCTGATACAAACTGGGAAATCCACCATGTTAAGAGGAATGCAAATCAAGTGCCTCACCAATTAGCATAAGAAGCAGTTTATGCATGTAATGAGGTTATAAAGATTGATCATATCAATCGTTGAATTATGTCTCAGGTAATGGTTGAATGCCATAGATCAAGTTCTCTATTTAATGTAATGGATGCAGGCCATAGAACAGCGTGATGCAATGAAGGTCTAATTTTCAAAAAAAGAAAAAAAAAAAAAAAGCCATCAGGTCCTTCTATTGAGAAGGAAGCTGGTTTCTACCGAAGAGGTACATTTCTGTTGTTTTTTCTTTAAATATTAAAAAAAATGTACCCATTGATACATGTCTTTGATGCAAACCATCGGTTAGAGCATTGGTATTGGACTAATCATCCCAATCTTTTATTAATATGTAACTTTTTTAGTTTTAGCTATTCACTCAAAACTTGAAATCTATATTGGATTAGTCATCACACTCTCTATAATAAAAAATTATTATTATTATTTATTATTTATAGTTCTTTAATTAATTTATATTTTTTAAATATTTTTTATTTTATTTTCATAATCTCCATTAACCTACAACAATTAGACTCATTTTCATTTTTACAATCCAACACTCTATAAAGTAACAATCTCATATCTACATTTCTTGTTGTAGTTTGATGCAATTGCTAATTGTAAATGAGCGGCCATGGTCTTTTTTCTTGTTCCTTTTGTTTTATTTTCCTTCAATCCACAAGTTCATTAAATATTTAGCTTGAATTATCTAATATGAAAATTTGTTATTCATTGCCATGTCGGCCTTTAACTATAAGAATTTAAGATCATCCATTAAATTGGTATTTCATAGCTTGTGCAAAGTATGTGTTTTAACACAGAAAAATAATGATGATGAACATAACATTTTCCATTTTCCATAGTCATTCATAGTATTTGGAATATGAATAGTCATTCCCACTATCTTGAAAGTGAGATAGGAATTGCAAAAAGAAAATGCTAGTAAGTCCCATGATTTTGTCCATTCATTTTGGCCGCTTTTGTATTTAATTGATTTTTATTTTTTTTTACTTAATAGTTAAGAAAGTGACTTTTAGGGTATTGATATTTTTTTTTCAAAAATATTTAAATATGTTTAAAAATACAAAAAAATAGAATAAAATGTGAAATTTATAGTAGTGATCACTCCTAGTGGTCAAAGCTGGGTGACAAACTAGTATCACTCATCGCAAAATGAGAAAATATAACTTAAAGTAATTGCTCATTATCTAACAACAATAAAATATTACAGACTACAAGAAAAGAGAAACAATCAATTCAACCCCACACCAGAAGGGCTTACGAGGAGGAAAGAAGTCCCAGAAGGGAATTCTTTGAGGGTCTCGAAGGAGAACTTGCCCAGGAGGCAAGAACGTGGCTACTTATGTATTGGAGTTTTCGAATTAGTTGTTGAAGTATATGGTGACCATGAAGAGCACAATGGTAGCCACCACGAAGGATGGCATAGCCAACCACATGACCCACCCCTCTAATGGCCCTAACTACTCTACTTCAAACGTGCACATCGCCGACGACCACCGTGTGGATGGGTGCATTCACCGCACCACCATGGATGGACTTTAATCTTGTCTAAATGTGTTTTTAGGCTTTGATCGTCATGATCGTGGTTTTCACCAACACTGATCTTATCATATATGGACTAGCTACCGTATTGCATAAGATCTCAAAGAAGCATGGAGGTGCGTAGTGTGTTAATGACTATGTTAGTTCATCCAAAAGGGAATAAACACAGCACCCAATTGTTTGATTAAATGTTTCTGAATTATTTGATGGGAGAAAAATTGTTCTCTTTTTTAATTGTAATAGATTGTATCCATTTATAAATACAATGGATCTTCAAATGTGAGACCCAAACTCATATGGCTAAGGCATGGGAAAATCTTAAGCAAACCAAGACAAATTAAATCACAAAAAATATGATAACCGATAAGGCTCAAATTAATATCGACAAATAAATATAACTCTTTGATATTACAAACTCAAATTGAATTTAATAAACATATTTGTAATGGATCCCACAAAATTTTTAAGATTCAAACAAAATATATTCTAATTTGGACCATTCATTTGAACCAATAGCCAAAGCTGATCCAATAGAGATCCAAAACACATGAAGTCGTATTGTTGCTCATTTGATACATGTCCAAAAACATGAACCGTTACTTCAAGATGAAATTGTTAAAGAAATGATATAATAGCCATATCTAGCTCAACTCATCACAGGAAGTTAACTCAAAATCCCACTAATTGTAGCTAAAGTTTAGTAATTTAGCAAATGTATTATTTCTATTCATGGTATAGAGAATAGTATACAAATATCAAGATTTTTAAATTTCATTTTTCAATTTTAATGTATTGATCTGTATGTGTAATACACTACTTGGTATGTTACCTTGATCTAAGCTATTTTCTCATTCTCTTTCATTGTACCAGAGCGGTAGAGCCTCTCCAAGCCAACGCCATTTTTCTTCAATCAAATATGTCTTCTACTACTATCTCTCTTGCTTCCCCAATACTTCTCACCTTTACCTCAGGTGCATAACTAAATGGCACTAATTATTTGCAAGGGCTTTCTCAACTAGTTCCCGTATTGAAAAGCCATGACATGCTAGGCATTGTGGATATTTCAAACCCATTCCTAGCACATTTACTCTCTAATGATCAAGGGCAAGAAATTCCTAACCTTGCCTATCATTTTTGGGTCAAGAAAGATCAATATCTTCTTGGATGGATTAATATGACCCTCTTTGAGTCAGTCCTATCCTCTATCTTTTGGCTTAAACACTTCACGCCAAGTTTGGAGTGCCTTATCTACTCAGTTTGCATCTCACTCCAGATCATGTGTTTCTCATTTGATACGCAAAGTTTAGAGCTTAACTCAAGGCTCTCAATCTTGTACTAAATATGTCCACTGATGATGAAGATCTATCTCTATCATGAGTGGACTCAACCCTTCTTTCAACTCTTTTGTCACCTCATTTTCAATTATTACTCGAGATAATATTCTTTCTTTCACTAGTTTCAAGAGGAATTACTTAGCCATGACATGTTACTTCAACAACAACAGGCCCCTACTCCTAACCCAATCACATTTGCCTTATTCATGCAAAAACATGGTGCTTCAACCCAAGGCCATCCTTACCATGGCCAAGCTCAATTGTCCAAAAAGGAAAAGAATTTTTCATCCAAGTTCACATCTTGACCTAATCTATCCAAGTACAAAGGAAACACCTAGTCCACAACAACAACAATCCATTAGTGGTTAGCACAACAACAGTAAGATTCCTTGCCAAATTTGTGGAAAAACAAACTATAATGCATTGGATTGTTTTCACAGTATGGACTACTCATTCCAAGGAAGACATCCAGTCTCTCAACTCCATGCCTTGGTTGCACACACAAATAATGAGATAAAGAGTTAGCAATGGTATACTAACAGTGGAACCAATGCACAGATTACAAATGAACTAGGGAATCTGAACATTCAACAACCTTCCCAAGGTTCTAAAATTGTGATAGTTGGTGATGGGGTTGGCCCTAATATTCAATTCTAGTTTAAGCATTGTTTCTTCCTCTAAATCTCAATTTATTCTCAAAAATATTTTATATTGTCCTAAAGCTTTAACCAACCTCATTTCTATTAAAAAATTCAGCTCAGATAATGACTACTATTTTGTACTAACTTCCACCTTTTATCTTGTGAAGGACAATCGGAGAAAGGCAACTCTCTTGGAAGGTAGGTTGAAAATGGGTTGTATTAACTACATCTACAAAGATCCTCCAATAAAAATTAGTATGTCTTTATTGCTTTCTTAGGAATTAAGACTACTATTCCTATATGGTACTCACGTCTTGGTCATTCCTCTCATGTACTTGTTTCAAAATTAATAAAAGAGCAAAACTTGCCTTTTTTCTGATATGTACTCTAAAGATTTCTTTTGTGATTCATGTCAACTAGGGAACAGCAAGAAATTGCCCTTTAATGCATCTTCTTGAGTTTCACTTCTTCCTCTTGAACTCATACACACTGATATATGGACCTCTCCTATTACTGGCTACAAATATTACATTATATTCGTTCATGATTTCTCTAGGTATACGTAGTTTTACTCGATAAAATTAAAAGGTGACACCTTTGAAGTCTTTGTTAAGTTCCAAATGCTAGTTAAAACACAATTGATCTCCTCAAAAATAAAAATAAAAAGGTCCAAACTGATGGTGGAGGCGAATTCACTTCTGGTCATTTTCAGTCTCATCTAATTCAACATGTTATTGTCCATCGAATAGCTTGCCTCATACTTCTCAGTAGAAGGGACTAGTTGAGAGAAAACTTAGGCATATTCTTGAGACTGGCCTCACCTTACTTGCACATTCTGGTCTTTCTAACAAATATTGGGTAGATGCCTTTTTTTACCTCAGTTTACATCATCAATCGATTGCCCACCATTGTCCTCGATCATCTGTCTACATACGAGAAACTATTTTAGCAAACACTCAATTATTCAAGCTTTTAAGTGTTTGGCTGTAAGTGTTCCCTTTGCTTTGACCATACACCTCAAATAAACTTGAATATAGGTCCAAAATCTGTTTTTTCCTGGGTTACACTCATGCAGGTTATCGTTGTCTTGATCTTTCTGCCAACAAGGTGTACCTCTTGAGACATCTCATTTTTTATGAAAGATTTTTTTCTAAAAAAAGAGCATGCCACTTCACACTTGCCCTCCAAGATCAGTGCCTTATTTGATAGTCCTTTCTCCATCACTATAAGTTTACTTTCTACCTATTCTGATGTCTCTTTCTCTACTTCTGATATTGCTTCAATTACTAGTCAAGCAATACCAACTTTGGAGTCATCCCTATTCACTTCAACTTTACCTCTATCCTCAACCTTGAACTCTACTCCACCACAAGTAAATGACTCACACTCCTCTCCCTTACCAAACCACTCCATAAGTCCATCTCAAACCTCAACTCCCATATCTGTAGCAACTGATATTGATCCCACCTCCCATGTACCAACCTCACACCCAATGACTACTAGATTAAAGACTGGTTATTTACATCCAAAGACCTTCCATGATTACAAACTTTATATCACATGGTATCCTATCACAGTCTTCTATACTACCTTGCATGAGATTGAGCCCACTTGTTTCACCAAAGCCTTTGCTTATCCACGGTGGAAAGATGCTATGTCAGATGAATATCCAGCTTACCTCCACTGCAACCTAGACTTTGTTTCCACGAACTCCACATCATAATGTCATACATTATAAATGGGTTTACAAGATTAAATAAAGGCCAGATGGGTCAATTGATATCAAGGCATGCTTTGATGCTAAGGGATTTGATAAAAAACATGGGATAGACTACACAAAGACTTTTAGCCCTTTATCAAAAGCTCTACCATTTGCATCATTTTGTCCCTTGTAGTCATTTTCAGTGGCCCTTCCATCAACTTGATATATCTAATGACTTCCACCATGGCAATCTTATGGAAGAAATATATATGGAGCATCCTTAAGGTTTTATAGATCCACTTCATCTAGATTACATTTGTTGCTTCAACAAGGCCATCTATAGTCTTAAACAAGCTCATTGAGCATGGTTCTATTGCTTATCTCCAGCTCTACTAACTCTCAGGTTTAAGGCTTCTTTGGTGGATTTCTCTCTTTTTATTTCCATTCAAGGCAATACTAAGATTTTTCTGCTCATTTATGTTGATGATATTATCATCAGTACAACTCATTTATTTGCCATTACATCTCTTGTGACTTAATTACAACAACAATTCCCTGTCAAGCACTTAGGCCCTCTTGGTTATTTTCTCGGCATCTAAGCAGTCCGTAGCTCAGATGGTCTTCATCTTTGCCAAGCCAAATATATTTTGGACACACTTCATTGCTCCCTAATGCTTGGAACCAGCTCCTTCCCCTTGCAGCTCGGGGTCTAAACACTCTAAACATGATGGTAAACCCCTACTTGATCCCATTGAGTATAGACAAGTCGTTGATTCATTGTAGTATTGCACATTAACACGTCACAACATTGCCTTCGCTATCAACCACTTACATCAACATATGCACTCTCCTACTACCATGCATTGGTTTGCTGCCAAGCATGTCCTAAGGTATCTCAAGCACATAATTGATCATGGCTTGTTCTATTCCAAGTCTCAATTTAATCTTCAAGCCTTTTGATATTTAGACTGGGCTGAGAACTAGGATGAAAAGAGCTCCACCTCATGTTTTGGAGTGTTCCTTAAGGATTGTCTAGTCTCATGGAGTGCCAAGAAGCAAGTTGTGATCTCTCAATCAAGCATTGAAGTTGAGTATTGAGCCATGGCACACACCACAGCTGAACTTGTTTTGGTTACACATGTTTTTCAAAGAGTTACATATTCCTTTTCTTCAAGCTCCCATGGTGTGGTGTGACAATATTAGTGCTCTAGCCCTGGCTTCCAACCCCGTCTTCCACACTAGAACCAAATATATTGAAGTGGATTACCATCTTATCCGAGAAAAGGTTATGAATGGTGATATCCTCATCAAGTTCAGAATAGTGATAAGTTCATTTCCACTCAAGACTAGGTGGTTGACATCTTCACCAAAGGCTTGTCCTCTGCTCAATTCTCAGTCCTAAAAAACAAGCTTCTGTTTCATCCTCTCCCTCTCAGCTTGAAGGAGAATGTTAAAGAAGATGATACACTAGCCATATCTAGCTCAACTCATCATGGGATGTCAACTAAAAATCCCATTGATTGTAGCCAAAGTTTAGAGAATCATATACAGATATTAAGATTGTAAATTTCCTTTCTTAATTGTAATGTACTGATCTATATAAGTGTAATACAAGACCTGATTTGGTACCTTTAACCAAACTTTTTCTCATTCTCTTTCAGGAATGATCATCACCTTGAAGTTTTAAATTTTCATCTTATTTCTCATGATGTGTAATTATATTTATCATGGTAAAGTCTTCGTCTTTAACAATAGTACTGCAATATAACTCAACATGACTTATGGCTCATCTTCTGTGAATAATAGTGAAATAGTTTGAGTTGAGATGTTTTATTGAATTTTGAAAAATGAGAGAAAAAGTTGAATAAATATACTATAAAGTTAAAAAATGGTTTTAATATATATTTTTACTATTATTTTTGTTTTGAAGTTTGTAAAAGTTTTATTGGTTTCTATGATTGGATAATAATTAGGTAATAATTAGATGAAATAGTTAAAAATTTGAAATTGAAAAGTGTTTTGTGTTTAGTGATATTTGAAAATAGAACTAATTATGAAAAGTTTTGAAAAATTTAAAAATTCTGTCTCATATCTATATTCAAACTCCTCCTTATACTCAGTGTTTGTATTTTATAAAAAATCTCATCGTAATAAGTTTCAACCTAGAGAATTATTTTAATAATATTAAAAATATCAAGTCAATTATTAAAGTTTAAGATAGAAAAAATGGTGATACTGTAGTTGTTTAAAATATACTTTACTTGTTGTTTTCTCATAAACATTAAAAATTTATTTTTAGTTAAAAGAAATACAATAAGTACATGTTATCTGATAATCAACCAAGCAGAAACCTTGTGTATTGAATCACAAGAATGAGAGACATGTAGAAACTAGTGCAAGAACATAGAAAATAGGACATCTTGATTGAGAGAGAAAATGGCTTGTATTGTATTACTTGATAGCCAAAGTACATCGGTCAGGTCACTTATATACACAAAGTAATTCAAAAAAAATATAACTAACTAGGTGTATTTTGTATATTACATGTGTAGTTTATATGCCAGCTAGACTTATATAAGTTAATACTCTCCCTCCAGATAGAGCATATATGTCAAGAACACCCATCTTGAAAAAAATATTAGAAAATGAAGCAAGACCAAAGGGCGTAAGTCAAATGTTAGCTAGCTGGTGGCTTGAGAAAACATGCAATGTTTTGAGAGAACCTGCTAGGAGCTCTTGCCGAACAATACGACAACCAATGTCAATGTGTTTTGTACGCTTATGGAAAACTGGATTTACTACTATTTGAAGAGCATCTTGATTATCACAAAAAAGTATTGTTGGTTTGGATTATTGAACTGAGAAATCTTGTAAAAAATGTTGCAACAAAGTATTATCACATGTTGTAGTTGCCATTGCATGGTATTCAGCTCCTGCTGTGGATCTAGAAATTGTATTTTTCTTCTTTGATTTCATGAAATAAGAGATTGATCATGAAAAACACAAAAGCCAATATTTGATACAGAAGTCGATCAACTAGTCTTCAATAAGGAAGTGGATTTGAGAGATGTATGCCTTATGTCCTAGACAATTTCACATTTGATCCATGGTAAATGAAGTTGGTTTACAAGCAAGATAGCTTGCATTAGGTAAAACTTCAACGGCATATTTCCTTTATGAAATGGCAATGCCTTTTATGGAGCGAGCAATCTCAAGTCCAAGGAAATACTTCAAAGATCCAAGGTCTTTGAGTTTGAATTGAAAGTGAAGAAACTATTTTTAATTAGCTACAAAAGTATCATCATTACTAGTGATGATAATATCATCCTCATAAATCAATAATGCAATAAAAGAAGTACCTATCTGTTAGGTGAACAAAGTGTAGTCAGTTGAAGACTGAACAAAATCATGAGCTATCAAGGTAATGGAGAATTTTGAAAACTATCGTCTTGAAGTTTGCTTAAGGCCAAATAAAGATTTATGTAATCGACATACCAGTGGAGAATTTGAAGAGTTAGCAGCTGCTTTGATAGAAATAGAAAATAAAAACTCCCCCAGAGTAGAAGCTCCATTATTAGTATAGTGAAAACTAGGTGAAAGAGACATGTATACCTCCTCCTCTAAGTCTTCATGCAAGAAAGCATTATTTACATCCAATTGGTGCAAAGACCAATTCTTGGATGCAGCAATAGCCAAAAGAGTATGCACAGTCACTAACTTGTCAACAGGTGAGAAAGTTTCTAAGTAATCAAGTCCTTGCTGTTATATAGCCCTTAGCAACTAAGCAGGCTTTGTATCGCTTAGTAGAACCATTAGAATCATATTTAATCTTGTAAACCCACTTACATCCAACAACTTGCTTCTTTGGAGATAAGTAAGTTATTGAACAGGTTTTGTTATCTTCCAAGGCCTTAATTTTTGCTGCCATGGCATCACACCATTGAGTATGTTGTATGGCTTGACAAAAAGAGACAGGTTCTACTTAAGAACAAATGGAAAGGGCAAAAGTTTATGGGAATAAGAAAGTTTGGAATATGAAATAATAGAGGAAAGTGGATGCTAAGTACCTGAAGCAGGAGCATTACTCGAGGAATCAGATGAAGCAGCTGCTCAAGTTTTGGCTAAATTACAATGATAATCTGCAAGATATGATGAATGTCTATGAATTCTAGTAGATTTTGGAATTTTATGCTGAGTAGTTAGAGTAATTGATTGAGTAGTGGGATTATCATTTAATGATTGAGAAGTCTCACTAGGAATTAGAGAATTTGTGGTAAAATTTGTATCTACAGTATTGTTAGGATCATTTGATTGAAAAGTAGGAAACTTGAGTGTGTGAGACTGAAGGAAATCATATGACCGAGGAGGAGGTATCACAATTGACTCAGTGGAAAAAACACTGGATGATTTAAAAGAAAAAATGGATTCACGAAAAGTAACATCTCTAGACAAGAAAATAGTATTGTTTTCCAGATCACAGAGTTTATAGCCCTTAGTACCATATAGATATCCAAGAAAAAAACAAGGACGAGCCTTAGGTGCAAATTTTGAACGATTATGAGATAATATGGAGGCCAAACATAAGCATCCAAATACCCGAAGATGAGAGTAGTTAGGTGTTTGTGAAAGTAATGCTTCATATGGTGTTTTGTTAGACAACAAATGAGATGGTGTTCAATTGATCAAATATGCTAGCTATGAGGATACAATCACTCCAGCAAACAAGGGGCAAGTTGGCATGAAATTTAAAGGATTAGGCAATATTTAGAAGGTGTTGGTGTTTACATTCAACTACACCATTTTGCTGAGGTATTCTTGTCAAAAGTAGGCCGGTGAATTTGTCAAGGTTTCAAAGCCAAATCCTGCATATGAAGAGAGTGGGTTCATTTTGTTTTGTTTATGAAAGACTCTTCCATAATCCACCCGTTGAACTTCAATTAAGATTCAGTCTTTTCTTAATATAGAATTATCATTGTCTACTAGTAACATGATTATTTCTCTTTAGAAAACCATATTTTATGGCCGAGAAGATCTCTTTATGTTTATTCCTTCAAATGGCCTCGATCTTTTGCTTCGCACGGCTTTGGAGGGATTTGAATTCGACTAGACAATGCTTTCTTAGATTTTGTGTCAAGACCGACACTAATCGCCTTTCTAATCTTAATTTTTAGAAGAAAATGCGAATATTCTGATAGCAGCACATGTTTGTTGATATAAAATGCCTCTAGAAGAATAGAAGTATGGCATGTCAAACTCAGCTTCTTTGTCAGCACGAATTGTTTTGATATGAATATCAAATTGTGTATCTATAAGTTTGAAAAATGGTTGAACCAGAGAGTGAGTATTAGATTTATTTTTCATAAGCTATGCCCAAGTGCAACGAGAATGGTCATCCACAATAGAAAGAAAATAGCGGAAAACAGTAATTGATTCAATAGAGAAGGAACCTTAGATGTCACAATGAATTAAATTGAAAACTTTATTACTGACAGTATGACTATTATTGAATGCCAATCTTTTATGTTTTGCCAGTAGACAAACATTACAAGAAACTTCTAAAGAAGTACTAATGTCAAGAATGGTTTTTTTGCAGTGTTTGTATCTTATTTGAAGAGGGATGTCCTAGCTTAAAATACCAAAAATTGAATTCAGAGAGATTTACAGCAAAAAAAATGCTAGATTCATAATTGGAGCTTGAAAATCATCTTGCAGTAGATATAGACCAACCACTTGTTTAGCCACTCCAATCGTCTTCTAAGAGTGTAAGTCCAGTATGAAGTAAAGTTGAGCAAGAAACACAAGACATGCAACAAGAAGAATTTTCAATGAGTCTTTTGACTAAAATGAGATTAAGGGGATGCTTGGGAAATGAGATGAGATGAGAATTTTGTGAATAGTAGTAAGATAGTTTGTGAATAATAGTGAGATAGTTTGAGTTAAGTATTTTTTAGTTTTGAAAAAGAAGAAAGAAAAAATTGAATAAAAAATATTATAAAATTAAAATAGTGTTAGAATATCATTTTTAATATAATTTTTGTTTTGGGATTTGAAAAGTTGAATTATTTTTTATTTAAAAATTTAGAAAAATTGTAATGATTAGTTTAAAAAAGTTGTAATGAATAATTTGAAAGTGTTTGTGATTGGCAACAAATGAAATAAGATGAGATGAGATGGAAACTTTTTCCAAACATCCCGTAAAAGAAAAAGATGGGACATATAAAACATTGTGCAGGACTAAGGAATCTGATATTTTCACAATACCAACATGTGTAACAGGAAAACATGTGCCATTTAGTAAATTTATTGAAGTATTGACAATGGAGATAATTGAAGCTAGGTAGAAATAGAATTGACCATATGGTTAGTGGCACCGCTATCAATTACCTAAGAATTAGATTTACTAAAAATGTAATTAGAGTAAAAAAAATAAAAGGTAAAGTCATACCTGACAGGCTAAAAGAAGATGAATTAGAATGGCCCATAACTAAGGCTGTAAAAATAAATTGGAGAACCGGAGAACTGGCCCATACTAGTTGGTTTGGTCCGGTTTTGGACAGGCTTGGTCCAAGACCCGTTCCTCCATTTTAAAAGCCAATCATAGCAGTCCGGTCTCGATTTTATATTTTTTAGGACCAAACCGGTTTGCATATTTATATATTTTTAATTAATTTTTAATATTATATAGAATATTTTTTATACTATATATAATTTTTATAAATTATAATTATATATGAAATAATGTTATATTATAATTTATAACATAAAATTTTAATGTTAAACATGAACATTTATTTGACCATATGTTTTAAATATAAAATATATATTAATTACATTTTATAGCTTAATAAATCCTCAACATATTCCTTTTGATAAATATATTAGGAATATTAATATACATTAGTATGTTAATTAGTATATTATCACTAACATATAGTTATAGTAGTATACCAATACCAATAGTATTACTATATACTAAGGGTGTACAAGAATTGGCTAGACCGACTGTCGGATTCAGGAACTGGCTGAAACCAATGAAGAACGGGTCGGCAGGTGGTGAGAATTTGATGAAACTGACGTTGGCCGATTCAGTCCTTATTTAAACCACCGAACTGGCTAATATAATATATAAATTTTTTAAGTAAAACGACGTCGTTTTACATATACCGTTTAGGAAAACAAATTAAAATGAAAATACGTCTTTTGGAATTAGGGTTTGAATAAACCCTTCCCCTCCCTCTTCTTCTCTCGATCTCATTTCTCTCTTTCACTTTCTCACTCCTCACCTTCTCTGTTTCTCATTTCTCTCTCTCTCTCTCTCTCTCTCTCTCTCTCTCTCTCACGTAGCACGGTTGCGACCTCTATTTCCTCTGTAAGTTCCTCTTGTACACTCCAGAGAAATATTTCAAGGCGGACAACAGGTGTTTGTGAATCTTGGCGGACATAAAGATTTCCTCTGAAGTTCCTCTATTTCCACTTCATTTCTCTTCATAAGTTCTTCTCCGTAAGTTCCTTTTCGACCTCTGCCAATCAATGGTGTTTGTGAATCTGTGATGATTGCGCTCGAGTGCTTAATTGGAGCAGGTAACCCAGAACGATTTCATGGTGGACAGTAGGCACATTCGTTGACGTTCTCTCCATTGTCTTTCTCATCGTGCCACTGACAACACCGGCAAACCGATCGGATTTACGCTAAGACCAACGTTGACGGTTTTCTCCCCATTCACTGGCCGGTTTCAGTCGAGATTTAGACATTTTCTTTTTATTGGTGCGGTTTCGGTTTTGGGCCTAAACAGCATTGATACCTTCGGTTTTCAGCCCTACTATATACTAATAGTATTAGTGTATTACTAATATATATTAATATATATAAGTATAAGAGATTAGAGATTTAATATATATTAAAAACTGAAAAATCGGATCGAAACGGACTGGACCTAATAAAATTGGAAGTACGGATTTAGGAGACTAACTGGTTCTAAAATTTGTCTCAAACTGGACCAAACTAGACCCGTTACACCCCTACCCATAGCATTCATTGTTGTGGGTTGAGATGATTGTAAAGAAAATTGAAGGAAGGCAAGAAGCTGACAACCTTGTTCTTTGGAAAAGGGAAATTGAGGAGTGGTATTTGAATTTATGGTTGCTTCATCAAGGCCAGTGGAAGAAAAAGAAACCTAATTTAAAGAAGAAGTTTTGGTTCTTGAATTCTGATGAAATCCACGTGGGTAACCATGCAACTTGTAGCACATTTCAACTATGTGTCCAGTGAGGCAACAATGGGTACAAACAGGCTTAGACCATTGCTTAGGATAATGCTTGTTGTTTGATTCGGGAGAAACTATATTCGTGCTGCGTAAAGCAGCCGATTTAGTCATCACAGAGGCTCCTAGAACTTTTCGTTGTTTTTCTTCTTGCAAAGTGAGTGACAACACCCTATCAATGGATGACATTGGATCCATTAATAGGATCTACCCTCGGAGATGTGTAAATGAATCATTTAACTCAATAAAAAAAATTCAATAACAGATTCCTTTTTATGCTGATTAATCAGTCTTTAAAGCCTCACAAGAACACCCCAAGTTATAAGAACAACTGTGAATTGGTTATACAGTAGAAAATTCATCCCACACAGCTTTCAATCTTGTGTAATAAGAACTCACAGAAGATTGATCTTAAGTTAAAGAAGCAATATCTTTTTTTGAGTTGAAACAGGCTATAACCATTACCTTGAGTGAATCGAGTCTTCAAGTTTCTCCAAACTTCTTCAGCGATTGGGGTACTAATAACACTGTCAGCAACTTCTTTGGTAAGAGAATTAAGAATTCATGGAAGGACCATATTGTTACAACGAAACCACAAATATGCAAGGGATCAGATTAATCCACAAGCCAAGAGAAAGTTTCATCCACAAAACATGTTTTGTTCTTAGCATTGAGAGTTGTCAACATTGATATGCTCTATATGTAGTAATTCTCACCATTTAATGGTTGAGAAACTAAAATAGAATTGGGGGTTTTCCATGATAAAGAAAATAGGGATTTGAAAAATCCTCCAATAGAAAAGCAAGATTTGGTGTGGAAGCCATACTAGAGTTTGAAGCAGAAGCCATATCAGAGTAATAAACTCTGATATTATATCAAATAATCAACCTAATAGAAACCTTGTGTATCGAATCACAAGAACGAGAGAAGTGCAAAAGCTTGTGCAAGAACAGAGAAAATAGGGAATCTTGATTGAGAGAGAAAATGATTTGTATTGTATTACTTGATAGCTAAAGTACATATGTAGGGTCACTTATATGCACAGAGTAATTCAAGAAAATATAACTAACTAAACTAACTGTATTTTTTTTTTTGATGATAAGCTAACTATATTTTGTATATTACATGTGTAGTTTATATTCCAGCTAGACTTATATAAGTTAATACATGTTGGTGTTAATGTAAGTTCTCCATTTTCTTAATGTTTTTTTTTTATTATTATTTAGAGCAATTACATCTTTCATCTATAAATTACCGCCTATTTTTTATTTTGCATTATGAATTAACAAAGGTTTTAATTTACACCCTTAAGTACTATCTATATTTTCAATTTAATTGCCTCATTGATTATATATATGACATGACCATACTTTCTTTCTTATTAATCGAGGATTCAAGATGATATATAAATATAAGTAGTTTAGCATTTAAATTGAAATTTTAACTAGTTTGAGGAATAAATGTGAAAAACAAACCATAGTTAATTTGTGCGTAAAAATTATGATTTCTCCTTTTTATTTTAATGATAATATAAATATATATATTTATATTTGCTTTTTTGGGGGCAAGTTTGAGATCATGTCCGTGCTTTTCAGAAGAATATATATATATATATCTATATATATTTATATATATTTGTTAACGGTGACTCAGAGAAAAACCATGTCTAATTTATATAGCCAGTCACATTAGATTTAATTGGTATTTTCAAAACGTACTGAACATGCATATATACAACCTAAGCAAAAACAATGAAGGACATGAATCCAAAGAACAAGAAAAGAGAGCACTACAACAAAAACGGATTTTTGTGATCAATTTATTGTAACCAAAAGATTATTCATAATCAAAATGGAGATCTATCAGATTAGAGCATGACAAATATTCCATAGTAATTAATAATCGATCATAATTTATTAAGAAAGTAGTGCGATCGATTATGTGAAGTTCTTTCTCACCAAATGCATGCTAAATTAAATCTCGCCATCCCAAAGCTCTGGAAGAGTCTTGTAAGGGCCTTCATCAGAGATAAATTCAATTCCAGGGAATCCTTTTCGTTGTGGAATATGGCTTATCTTCTGTAACTCCTCTGGGCTTAGTTTCCAGTCAAATATGTCTAGGTTTTCTTTTATTCTCTCCTTGTCGAAGCTTTTCACAAGCACACTGACACCTTGCTCATATACCCATCTTAATGAAATCTTCATATGACAATAAATTACCACGCATCAAGCTAAGTAAATTAGTATTAAATTTTTTATATGAAGTTGGAATTAAAAAAGAATAAAAAAAAAAACGATAACCAAGTGGGTAATGGTACCTTACAGCTCATTTATTACTACTTTACTATCCATTTTTTTTTAATTGTTTTACTATTTGAATTTGGATTAAAAATATCAGAACATGACATTTTTGCATAAATAGGTCAATTTTTATAAAATTAAATTTATTTTTAATTAAATTACATGATTACGTTATTTGATTGAGTTTATTTTCTTCAAGATTATGCAAGAATGTCAAATTTTAAGATTTTTCGACCAATTCAAAAGGTAAAAGAAAAAAAAATTGGATAATAAAATTGTAATAAAAGAGATGTAAGGATATTATTACCCTAACTATGGCTCATTTGGATAATGAGATAAAATGATTTTAGATCAGTTGAATAAAATATTGTTATAATGTTATTTTTTTATAGTACTATTATTTTGAGATTTAAAAATATTGAATTATTTATTATATTTTGTATAAAATTTTTAAAATATTGTAATGATAAGATTAGATAAAAATAGACTAGATAGCAACCATATCTCTATCCAATCAGGCTCTAAGTAATAAGTATGGTAAAAAAAGACTTTTCAAAATCCCAAGAAAGAAAGAGATATGTAAAGGAAAAAGACGAATAAGAAGATAATATAATAATATTATTACCTGAGCAACTGATTTTCCTTTTGCATAAGCAATCTCTTTTATCACCTCACATTCCATTACCCAGTTTGTTCCCCAGAGTGTTCCTTTGGCTCCCAAGGGAGAGTACGCCGTCACATGTATACCCTTGTCCTCACAAAACTCTCTCAGGCTTTTCTGTTGCCAAAGCGGGTTCATCTCCACCTTACAAAATAAAGCATGCAGGAGATGGACATGATGATTACATTCTGCATCCCGCAAACTTGAAGATCCAACTTTTTTGAGTAGTACTATTAATAGAAAACGATTTGAATTTGATGAAGAATAAAAACACAAAAAGAAAATAAAGAAAAGCCACCGACTTGATTGACGGCTGGAGGGTTCTTTGCTGTGGCAAGTAGGGTTTGAAGCTTCTTTATGGAGAAGTTGCTTACACCGATGGATTTAGCCAAACCAAGCTTTTGACAGTTTTCCATAGCTTCCCACACAGATTTGAGATCTATAGGAAGGAGGTCCTCCTTTTTAACAGGCAGTTCCTTTTCCCCTGGCTTCAAGCTTACGGGCCAATGAATAAGATAAAGATCTATGTACTCCAAATTTAGATTGCTGCACAAAGATATTGATATAACAAAACAACAAGATTATTCCTCATGATTAGATGAACAGAGAGAGGGGGCAAAAGTAAGAAACAAATAAACAAGAGCTAGGATAACTAGCTAGCTAGTTTTTGTTATATTAATAATAATACTCGAGTGTTTTCTGCAGTGCAGGGAGGACACAGTCGTAGTGTGCATCGCTGCACCAGAGCTTGGAAGTGATGAAGAGTTCGTCTCTGCCTCTGATTAAGCCAAGGCGCAGGGCATCGTCAATGGCTTCCCGAAGATACTGCTCGGACTGGTAAAGAGCAGCCGTATCAAAGTGGCGGTATCCCAGTCTGATGGCATGAAGGAAGGTTTCTCTCATGGTTTCAGAGGAGGAGCCGAAAGGGTATTCGGCCGTGCCGAAGCCCAGAAGTGGAATGCTCTTGCCGCTCGAAGAGTCCAAAAGGAACTCTGGAATGCTGCGCCCAGCCATGATTTTTCTGAAAATCTTATCGTGTGATGTTCGGTCCGTTCCTCTAGTCCGCCACGCGCGACTTTATAATATATAGGCAGAAATTAGCCTAAAAAATACATAACGGGACAATGAATCAATGATTCTATTACCTCANATTGGATTCATCAAATTTATCTTCAAATTTTGATGAAAAGTACATATTTTCTATATATCTAAAACCTCCTTATCTATAACTTCACATTGGATTAGCCATTAGATTCATCAAAATAATAATATAATATTACTTTTTTAATAATAATATTTTTAATTTTTTCTTTCATATTTTACAATTACACTAATTATATATTAATTAATAATTTAATTTGATACTTAAATTATTTTTTTTTCAATTAATTTTTTTCTTCAATTTAATTATTCAATAAACACATTTTATCAATATAATTTTTTTACTCATCCTAATTTGGGGCCCAGGTTCATGCACAAAGAAAAAAGGATGTGAAACGTGTGGGGCCGAAATGATCTATAAATCTTATTTCACTAATAAAATAATGGGATAGCCAATCAACAGGACATTGCCAAATTTGAAGATGAAGGAAGAATTCCTGTAGCTAAAAGCTTGAGATTTTGATATATAGTGAATCCAATGTCAGCATTTTACAATAAAAATCATCAAATTTTAGAGATTGGACTCAATTGATGAGTCCAATGCCAATGCCCTTAGGGCTTGGACGTACGTACTACAAGTACAAGCTGTATTTCTTAATACGAATTGAGTTATATACCCACATGGTTCCATGTGTTTTGCGCAGTAATTGCTTGCCTGCCTCCTCGAAATGTATGCTAATGCTACCCATATGCGCGCATGTGCTGCTTTTCCCCCATTCCCTATTGAATTCACAGGAGTCTCTCATGCACACGGATCCACCAGATAAAATAGCAGAACAGTAACATTACGTGTTATACATTCTGTTAAAATTGTTAGCATGCTTTATCATTTCTTTTATTCATCCTTTCATTCCCGTAGTCTATATATAGACTCACACGTCATGCATGTAAACAACTTTAGAATATATTCTATTATTTCACAATTATGCATCTGGTTTATCTCCTTCCCTGAGCTATTGTCAATATGGTATCAAGAGCATGACAGCTCCAACCTCCGATACAGATTTAGATTCAGAACAAGCTGCAAACATAGTTCCAACAATGTCAGACAATCCAGCCACCAACCCCCATCATCCTGCTAGTCCTTATTTCATCCAACAGGAGAAGGAGCTTCATCTCCTCTTGTTCCTGATCTCCTCAGCATCGAAAATTATGTCACTTGGGCTAGAACCATGCGGCGAGCACTAAACATAAAAAATAAACTAGGCTTCATCGATGGTACGATTCTTAAACCTTCGAGTAAATCTGATCCTCTCTATGCTCCTTGGGAACGATGTAACGATATGATCATCGCCTGGATCCAGCACTCTGTTGGTTCTGAACATCGATCAAGCATTGCTCATGCAGACACAGCTACACATGTATGGAATGATCTCCGAGAGAGGTTCTCCATCCAAAATGCTCCACGCATCTTCCAACTATCCAAATCCATCTCCTCTCTTACACAGGAGGACGATTCTATCAGTCAATACTACAACAAACTCAAATGTTTTTGGGATGAGTTGGAAATCTATCAACCTATGCCAATCTGTATGTGCAGTTCCGTGAAGACGTTACTGGAATACACGCACATGAACAAAGTCATACAGTTTCTCACGGGTCTCAATGATTCATTTGATTCAATCCGAGCTCAAATACTACTCCACGACACACTCCCTGCATTCAATCGAGTCCTCTCAATTGTTCAACAAGAAGAACGACGCCGGCAGCTTCACTCTCGTTCCACACCACTTGCAATGGCTACCAGAGGACCAGATCATCGCACTATGTCATCATCTCGCAAGAATCGACTGTTTTGTTCCCATTGTAACATCTCTGGACATTCTCTGGAACAATGTTTCAAGGCCAACCCAAACCTCACTGTGTGCTCTCATTGTCGCATACCAGGGCATACCAAAGACAAATGTTACCGTCTTAATGGCTTCCCACCTGGCCATAAGAATAACTCTAAATTTAAATCATATGCTAATCAGTCTACTCTTGAACAGGAACACGTCAACCATGGACCACCTATTACTCAGGAGCAGTATAGTCACCTGCTTGCTCTGGTTCACCCTACTCAACAGCCTTCTCATGATCCTGCAGCCAATATTGCCAGCGTCTCTAATTCTCCTGTGTCTGGTAACTCATACTGCAATTTCACAAACTCACAGCACACTCTCGCAGCCACCAACACCTCTTGGATTATTGACACTGGGGCTACAGATCATGTGATCTGTACTTGCTTTGACAATATCACTTCTATTTCCCACATTGTCAAACTTCCAAATGGATCCACAACTCAAGCTACTCATATTGGTGATGTGCGGCTTAATGACTCTTTGCTTTTCAAAAATGTTTTATGTGTAACTACTTTTTCCTTTAATCTAATTTCGGCTAAATCATTAACAACTCACTCTCATTGTTGCCTAATTCTTTTTTTTGGATTTATGTTATATCCAAGACCTTTCATCTTGGACGATGATTGGGCTGGGGAAGGTGCTTAATGGCTTATACCACCTCCAAATTTCAAGACCTCATCCGACAACTCTATCTTCTTTTTTTACTACTTTTCGTTGTGATAGTTCTATGAACATTTCTAATGCTTCCAAGTTTGATGAGTTTACATTATGGCATTACCATTTGGGCATAGTTCCATGACAAAACACATTTTAAAGGATATTCTCAAAGATAGTTCTAAAGATACAGCAGCCTCTCAAAATCCTTGTGATATATGTCCCATTGCAAAACAGCATCACTTGCCATTTCCACCATCTGAAATCACGGCTAGCCAATCATTTGAATTAATATCAGTTGACATATGGGGGACAACTTAGACTCAAGCTTACAATGGTGCCAAATATTTTCTCACAATAGTTGATCAATTCACTAAATGTACATGACTCTACTTGCTCTCATCTCAATCAGAAGCTCGAAAATCACTCCAAAATTTTTTCTCCCTAGTCGCAACTCAATTCGACGCCAAAATAAAGACTATTCGATCCGATATTGGAGCCGAATTCAACATGCCATCCTTTTACCAATCCATGGGCACCTTACATCAACTCACCTGTGTAACTACACCCTAGCAAAATGCATTACCTGAGCGCAAACACCAACATACAATCAATGTTGCCAGAGCTTTAAAATTTCAGTCCGGATTATCATTGAAATATTGGACAGATTTCATCACCACTGCCATTTACATCATCAACAGAACACCTACCCCCATTCTTTATACAAAACTCCCTTTGAGCTTCTCTATCACAAAAAGCCATCCTACTTACATTTCAAAGTCTTCGGCTGCCTATGTTATGCCTTCACACTTTCCTCTTCTCGTACCAAATTTGCCCCACGAGCTAAGAAATGCCTCTTCCTTGGATACCCTTATGGAATCAATGGCTACAAAATGCTAGACCTTCAAACCAACCAGATCTTCATGTCACGGGACGTGGTGTTTCATGAGACCATTTTTCCATTAAAACAATCAATCAACGTAACTACACCAAACGTTCCCATGCACACGGATGCAAACATTCCCATGCACACGTCCATATAGCCGTACCTTGATCCTCCCTTTCACAATTCAGAAACACCTCCATCTCTTAGTTGCCCCACTTCTGACACATCTCACTCCGACATAAACACCAATACAGATCCTTCCCTTCCAAGGCGATCCACTCGAACACACAAAGCTCCAGCTTACCTCACCGATTTCCATTATAATCAAGCCATTGCACCTACCTCAGTTCCATCGGCATCCAAGCGGGAAGGTAATGGAGTTTCTTATCCACCAGATTCAAAGGTACTATTTCCTCTCTCATCTATTATTTCATACCATTCACTCTCACCATCCTTTAAAGCTTTCACCACCACCATATCTACACTCACTGAACCCACCTCATATACTCAAGTCATCAAGCAACCTATATGGCGTGAAGCAATGCAGCAGGAGCTCACTGCACTAGAGCTTAATGAAACCTAGTCCATCGTTGATCTTCCTCCCCACAAGAAGCATTTAGCATGCAAATGGGTTTATAAATACAAATTCAATGCCGATGACTCAGTTGAACGTGCGAAAGCTCGTCTAGTTGCGAAGGGGTTCACTCAACGTGAAGGAATAGATTTCCATGATACCTTTTCTCCGGTTGCCAAACTGGTTTTTATTCGAAGCCTCCTTGCTGTGGCAGCCATCAAAGGCTGGGGTCTACAGCAATTAGATGTCAACAACGCTTTCCTATATGCAGAGCTCGATGAAGAACTATATATGAATCCTCCCCCTGGTCATTCCGCTGCCACAAATAACAAAGTCTGCCTCCTCCACAAAAGCCTTTATGGCCTGCGTCAGGCTTCCCGGCAATGGAACAATAAGCTATCTTCCTCTTTGGCTTTACATAGTCCAAAGCCGATTATAGCTTATTCACAAAGCACACAGCAGACTCTTTCATTGCACTCCTCATATATGTCGACGACATTATTCTTCTCAGCTCCAACATTGCTTCCAGTGATGCTGTCAAGACCTTTTTGGCAAGTAAATTCAAGATCAAAACTCTCGAACCCCTTCGATACTTCCTTGGCATGGAAGTAGCTCGAACCAAGGCTGGTATCCAAATATGTCAGCGTAAGTACGCTCTCGACATCCTAGCTGAAACTGGATTACTTGCTGCCAAACCTTCTCCCTTACCTATGGAACCCAACCTCAAGCTCACAAAGGATGATGGTGCTCTTTTTCATGACTCAGCCTTGTATCGAAGATTAATTGGGAAGCTCATCTATCTCACCAATACGAGACCTGACCTCAACTATAGTGTGAATTTACTCAGCCAATTCATGGCAACACCACGAGTCCCTCACTATAATGCAATTTTGAAGGTCCTTAGATACATCAAGGCCACACCTGGCCAAGGACTATATTTCTCTGCGTCCTCCAAATTGGAACTCACAGCATACTCTGATGCAAACTGGGGAAATTGCCCGGATACGCGTCGCTCAACGACGGGTTTTGCGTATTTCTTGGTCATTCCCTAATCTCCTGGAAATCAAAGAAACATAATACTATCTCAAGATCCTTCGCTAAATCCAAGTATCGAGCCATGGCAGCAGTCTCTTGTGAACTCACATGGCTTCGTTATTTTTTGCATGATCTATGTGTTTCCATTCCAGAACCTACTACCTTGTACTGCGACAACCTAGCAACATTGCACATTGCTGCGAATCCAGTGTTCCATGAACGCACGAAGCACATTGAACTTGACTGCCATCTTGTTCGAGATAAGATATTCGCTGGTCAAATATCTACTACACATGTTCCATCTGCTCATCAGCTAGCAAACTTGTTCACTAAGCCAATTCATTCTCCAACATTTAACAGGTTGTTATCCAAGATGGGAGTAATCAACATCTACTCTCCATCTTGCGAGGGGGTATTGAACTCACAACAATCTCTCATGCACACGGTTCCACCAGATAAAAGAGCAGAGCAGTAACATTACATGTTGTACATTCTGTTAGGATTGTTAGCATGATTTATCATTTCTTTTATTCATCCTTTCATTCCCGTAGTCTATATATAGACACACACGTCGTGCATGTAAACAACTTTGGAATATATTCTGTTATTTCACAATTACGCATCTGATTTGTCTTCTTCCCTGAGCTACTGTCAATAATCCCAGCCCACCCAAATACCCATTCTAACAAAGTTTCTAATATGGGTCATGCTACAGCCTTATTTTTATGTGTTTTTTTTTTTAAGTTTTTTTTTTATATAAATTTTTTTAACAATTTTAAATATTTTAAAAAAATAAAATGAATTTAGAATATCATTAAAAAATACTTTCTTAATCAGAAAGTAAAATAAATCATTAAAAATACTTCCTTAATCACGAAGTAAAATAAAAAATAATTTTTTTTATTTTACTTCGTGATTAATGAAGTATTTTTTAATAATATTGTGAATTTATTTTATTATTTTAAAATATTTAAAATTGTTAAAAAAATCTATATAAAAAAAACTTTAAAAAAACACAAACTTTATTTTTGGTTTCTTTAACTTGAATCATGTATATTGAGCAGAAGCAAGAAATAAGTCTGATTTCTTATCTATTTAGTTTAAATAAATGCTGAAATTGTATAGGCATGCCGGACTTGCATAAGGAAACATGTTAGTAGATCACTTGTATATCTTAGAAGTTTTATAAGCTACAATTATGACAGTACAAATCTTATATATCAAGCAGTTTGGGGGCTTAAAATCACTAGAAAAATTACAAAACTTGCTCAAATAATGGAAAAGTGTAATCATTTATCATGCAACTGAACTTTTATAAGTGTCATAACATGCTTGCTTGTAGCCACCAACTTTTCTCATTTTTACACTCTAATTCGCAAGAGATGCTAAAGTGGACCTAATTTGTTAATTTTTTTTGTTCTGCAAGAGATATTTAAGTTTTGTTATCACTTCATTTTACAACCCTATTAAAGTTATAAAGAGCATTTCAGATCAAGTTCTTGGAGTAAGAGAGTAGAACATGAAGTAATCTACGAGTGACCAACTTACTATTGCGACATTCCATCAAAGCTAAAGACCTCGGGTAATCCAAAAAGTTTCAAGAGACTAAGATTAAAAGAGACATTGAAATTTCTTTGAATGGGTTGACATGGACATGCCACAAAACTCTTCTTGTAGAGGACTTTGGTTACAAGACTTTGGAGCTAGCTCAAAGAAAAAAAATAAAAAGATCAATACTGAAATTGTAGGATGGAAGAAGCAAAATTGAAGAAGTATTCTTCCAAGTGATGTACAAAATTGAATTTATTTTTAATTAAATTACATGATTACGTTGGTTGATTTAATTTATTTTTGTCTAAATTATGCAAGAAGATCATATTCTAAAATTTTTAATCCAGATTCAAAGAACAAAATTTAAAAAAATAATAATTAGGTAGTAAAACAGTAGTAAAGTAGATGTAAGTGTATCATTATCCATATATTTATATGTGTAGAAATTAGTGATAGGAAATAAAATATAATATAAAAGAAGATGGAGAAGAGAGAATGAGGGAAAGAAACTTTAAGGCTACATCTTTACTTTCTGAATTGTTATTGAATACAAAGCATACATCCCTATTTATAAAAAAATTAGATTAAGATAAGATCAGATAAATATCTCAAACATTATGAAAATCAAATCAAGATAATATCAAATCAAATTGTTGATTTGATATTATCTTCAACATCCTCCCTCAAACTCAAGGTGAAAAACTTTAAAATCTTGAGTTTGAAATTTGAAAGTAGCATTCATATCCATTAATTGATCGCCATAAGATGATGGTGTTGGTGATGAAGTGGCTGGCAACTGGAACATCAAATCTGGAGATGTTACCAACAACGGGCTATATATGGCCTTCGTCACCTATTGGGCCAAAATTGGATTTAGAGTTTCAAACAATGCTCATAACATATCAAAATCCAATAAAAAAAAAAAAGTCACACAACTAATGGAGATATTCCAAATGCATTGATTTGAGACGACACATAATTGAACAACGATGAAAATTTTGTAAGATATATAGTTAGTAGAAGAATAAATATTCCACGGGATAGAGTATAGCGTTAGCCAAGTGCTCTAATACCATGATAGAAAATAAAATATAATATAAAAGAATATGGAAAAGAGAAAAAGACGTAAAGAGATTTTGAGGGCTACATCTTTGCTTTCTCAATTGTTGTTGAAAACAAGACATACATCCTTATTTGTAGAAAAATCACATTGAGATAATATAAAGTAAATATCGTAAACATTATAAAAATCAAATCAAGATAATATATTCACCAATTAGCATTAGAAATCCATCAAAAGGCAATGCTTCTATTACTTAATTCTGGTCTCACCACCCACGAGATAATTAAATATGTGTTATGTGTGTCAACTTTTTTTTATCACACCGTACGTCCATGCAAAGGCTAATTTCAGGGCATATTAGGAACTCCCCCATGCATTCCCATCATTTAAAAAAAAAAAAAAAATCCACTTTCGTGGAATCTCTCAAGGTATGCAAACGGCCGGATGTTTGCCGGCTCTCCCTAGATTATAAATTAGGCAATTGCCCAAGTAAGATGTAAATGAATTAGTCTGTTTGATAGTCTACTCGGTACTCGTCTAGTTAAACTTGAATCGAACTTGACAAGTGAAAAAAAAAAAAAAAAAACTCACCCATAAAAGCAAATACCCACTCAATTAGTAAATGACACATACCTGACAAAACTCAACTCGACTAAGGCTCATTAAGGCTCGCTTGTTTATGCACAAGTCGACTCGTTAGCTTGACTCGATTAAAACTCATTCATATATTGATAAATATATACATACATCTATATATATTTACATATATATTAGTTAATAATATAAGCATAACAATTTTATAATTAAATATATAATATATAACCTAATTACTTATGTATATATATATTAAATATACTTCATAGCTATATTTTATAATTTGTACAATATTTATTCAATAAGATTTAATAATTTCATATATTATTATGCATGAACTATATATGAAATAGATATATGCTATCATATTATATGTATGTATTAATAATTTATGTAGTTGTATAATATATTATTATTATGGATAAATATCAACTACTTAAATATTAATTATTTATAAATTTTTAAAATCTTATAATTTAATAGAGGTTCTACTTGTTAGTTGTATAAATTTAATATTTAATATTTTATCTATCTAATTTATTAATTAATAAATCTTATTAAAAAAATAAACAGTTCGACCCAGCTCGACTCAAGCTCGTTTTTGGGAAGAGCTCAAATATTTTGAGTTGAGCCGAGCTCAGCAAACTCAAGACCAACTTAGCTCTGCTCGATTACAGCACTACGCTGAAGGGCCAAGACCCTTTGTAAAAGAAGGCCCCCAAAAAATCTTATGCAGAATCTTTTAAATGGCAAAGAGAAAGTTCCAATAAGATGAACTAACAAGTAGCGAGAGGAAATTTTAAATAATGACCCCCCAACTTGATTCCAAATAAAGGATAAGGTAGTTACAAGGCCCCAAGGGGACCACTTTGTTGCTCTATATATGTCCATAGACTATCACTCTAACAAATACACAAACATTACCTTTTGTTCTACGGACAATGTCAGGCGATTCTTCTAATTTAGGTATCGGAGGTGTTTTTACACTTTTAAACCCCTATTTTCCTTCTTGATGTAGGTTGCAAGTGACCAAGAGCACGAAACACGTCCATGACACTATCAAAGTTTCATCGTGCTTGGTGTGTCAATAAAAAAATTCACAAATAGATTTATTCTTTCTTGAATTCTTTTGTTTACAAGTTGGTGCGGAAAACATACTATTCACACTGCTTACATAGCAAGATTTCATTTGCAAGAGATTTGATTTTTAAGTTTTTCCTTAGAAATCAAGTCATGACAAGTCACTCATGTAGAGAGCATGCCCTTTGTACCGACTTGCAAATAATATTTTTAATTCTCTCTATTCTCTCCCTCGTTACGCTCTCTTTGTCTACTTGCTGCTCAATTGGCACTACCATGTATAGTTCTATCTCATTCTCCATCTCCCTATTGCTCTCTTAGGATTCATTTGGCAACACAATTATTCTTAAATATTCTCAGATATTTCATTTCCAAACATCATTAAACATAAAACACTTTTCAATTTCAAATCTTCTATTTTTTTATCTAATTATTACAACTTTCCCAAATAAAACATAAAAAACAATACAAGTTTTTCAAATTTCAATACAAAGATAATATTAAAAAATCATATGTAAACAATATTTTAACTTTATAATATTTATTCAAACTTTTTTCTCTCATTTATCAAAACACAATAAAATATCTTAACTTGAACAATTTTGCTACTATTCACAGTTGTAATGAGATATTCTAAATATCATCTTTATGCAATTAGAATTAAATTCTCTAGAAAATAATTAACTATTTGCAATATATCGGTCCTATAATTAATTTGAACATTTATGACACTGAAATATAGAATGCAACTCATACAACAAGGTATTAAAAGGAAAAAGTAAAGATTTTATATAACTAGATATATATTGTTTGTAGCAAACTTCCGTGGCAGCGTTTGTAGTCCAACGGTTAGGATAATTGCCTTCCAAGCAATAGACCCGGGTTCGACTCCCGGCAGACGCATTTTTGTTTCTTTTTTACAACAAAAACTGCCGTCTTAAAAAAGAGAAACGACGTCATTCCAAGCACCGCCCCCACCGAAGAGATATTTAACGCGGGAAAAGTTAAACAAACCACAGCCTCAGAGCGCACGTTTTCGTCAAACACGTTTGCCGTTAAAAACAAAAAAACGTGGTGGCTTCCTTCATTCGTGTGGTTGAGTCACTCTTCTTCCAACTCTAATACATAATCTCCACCGCACGTTCGCCCACTCTCGCACATAGCTCCCGACCACATTTGATGGCCGGCACGAGCGCCTCCTCCTTCACTCCACACGTAATCGGATCCACCGTCTTCGAACTTTCCAGAATTAACCGCACCGCAGCTCCGTTTTTGGTCCGGATCTCTGCCAAGGCCAATGGATCCCCCACCTGCAACAACGCCCTTGCCGAGGGTCCCTCTTGCATATTCGTTGGCCCTATCGAGACCGCCAGCCAAGAAACCCTAGAAGCTCTTTATCGTCAAGTAGGTTACGGTGGTTCTCTTGATTTCTTAGTAACTTATTTTTTTTTATTACTGACTCTGGTTGTGTTTGGTTGCCCGAGAAAATGTTAAGGAAATGAATTTCAATCTTTTGATATAATTAGCGATTTATTTGGTGCATGATTCCTCATACCTACTAATGTTATTTGCAATTTAATTCCTGCGAATTTCATTTTTTTTTGTGGTTCTTGATTTCGCTGTGAAGCTCAAATGCTGAATTTGCCTGTAATTGATGTAGGCACGGGACGCGTATTACAGCGGTGAACCTTTGATAGTTGATGACATGTTTGATAGAGTAGAGGCAAGTTTCATACGCCTTTCTAGTCAATTGGAACTGAATTCATTTGGTCTATACACTGTGCTCTTATGTGGCTAATAATTATAACAGTTAAAGCTACGGTGGTATCGTTCGAAATCCATTATCAAGTACCCTCGTTGTAGTCTTAGGCAGCAATCAACCTATGCAGATGCAGAGGTAATTCTCCATAGAATCATTTATTCATGTTTGTGAATCTTGCAATATTTTTTTACTGCACTTCTCTTCTTTTTACTCCTAAGTAAATATTGAATGGTGTCAATATTATTCCTCCTGTATGGTTCTAGGAAAGTAAAATGGAATTTATTTCCAAAGGGGCAGTAATGACCTTGTATTTTCTGTTTTGGCTGACAAAAAGAAAATTATTTTCCTTTGATGATTTGCTATGACCCATCTGGTCAATAGGAAACTGAGTTTTTATACAGTAGCATATACGACATATTGGCCGGGATAATTTATTTTGGTTGGTGCTTAGGCCCTTGGGTTTTCTCCCACTTGAATATTTCGTGACATGGTTGTAGGACAGGAAGATCTATCACAGGTTTTTGCGTTAGCGAGCATATGGATCCTGTTTCTTGCATTTGGCAGTTCAGCATGTATGGTGCCTATAATATACACAGTTGGCCTAGCTTATCAAGATGCATACAGTTCAGGATCTTTTTACAGCAGTCAAGCACCTGTATTGGAATTTCTTGCCACGTTGAATGGCATTCTTTTTATGGCATTGGGTTCTGTGATTGGCTACCCAATTGCGTCAGCTTCAGGTAATACATTATAACGTGTAGATCCTTGCATAACAATTCCGGGAAAATAAAAGGCATTTTAGTTTTTTTTTATCGGTAAAAAAAGAAAAGAAAAGGCATTTTAGTGCACCTGAATATTAGAGCTTTTTCAGTGGGGACATTAATTATTTGGCTTTATGGATCAAACCTAGAATTTGGATAAGAATACCTTCAATTTGGTTCTTGCTATTGCTGCAAATGTTATCATTACTTACGCATCCATTTCCACAGTTAAAGTGCTACAAGGCCTTTGGATGAATGACTTGGTAGCACTTAAAGGGGCATGCCCAAATTGCGGGGAGGAGGTCAGTCTATCATATGTTGTATTAAGCAAAGTTCCCTGAGGATTTTTGTTTTAATTTTCTTTTCCCTATAATCTATATTTATCTTGTCCATTCTATGTTTCAGCTTGCATTTATACACTTTCAATAACTTTATTAGCATTTTCCTGCAGGTGTTTGCATTTGTGAGACCAGACCAGTGCAATAAGAGTCCCCATAGAGCTGATTGTCATGTTTGTGGTTCCTTGTTAGAATTCCGCATCAAGGTTGAGGTAATCTAAATTGCTTCTATTTCTTGCTGTAAAAACTTTATGCAGCACAAAACTGAAGTTTTATCTTGTTGTGCAGCTAATGAAAAACTGATAATTAAGATGACAATCTTCATATTGAAGAGGATTCTCTCTTTAACAAGTTAAAGAAAGTCAGATAAAGAACCTCAGAGTAATTGTTATTTCCTTCTATGTCCTGTGCTCAGTTCTGGAAGTTGTGTTTCTAAGCTCATACGGTTCAAATACTTGTATAAAGAGCAGGTTCACACTGTTCAAATGCTATGCACTGTCAGATCTCGGTGTTGAAACTGTCTTCACAAGCTATTGCTATTTTAGCGGTTTACATATTTATTCATGCTAGTGATCTATTTTTTCTATCTAGCAGAGGGACACAAAAAAGGATTTTTCTTTTATCGGTTTAAATGATACTTTGATCTATTGGTGTACCTGTTTTGCTTCATGTGGATGTCGTCTTTATTGACCATCTCTTGTCTCGTATATTCATTGATTGTGCAGCAATCAGCTTCAAGATTTGGTAGAGGTTGGGTTTATGGCCGCATATACCTGGTACGAAGACGCAGAAACCGGCAGAGTTGGCTCTAAGATCTCTAACTGGTAGATTTGGTCTCTGTATAAATCGCACTGGTCACAACTCCTTTTCATTTTTAGGGTGTGACATGGTGGTGATAATCCTAACAAAAATTCATTTGCTACAAGTCAATAGCTAGAATTTTTGAAAATAGAATAAAGAATGAGACGACTCCTATTTATATTTGGTTCTTGAAGTGCCCACAAGATTGTTAAATACTATACATATATTTAGAATTGAGGAGCGGATTGATTGATGTGTTCAGTTGTTGGTATTTGGTTCAATTTTTCCTTTTGACGCATGTTATAACATCCGAATTAAAATGGTAAAAAAAGAAATGGCTGTTTCAGAGTCCAAGGAATTCAAAATTACAGTCATCACGAGATGCTCGGTTGGCCTGACTGGTTTGGTAACCCATCAATCGCTCGGGTTGAATCGGGAAGCAGTGAACCTTCTTACTTACGAAATGCCATTGACTGTAGAAAGCAAGAGTATTTTGGGGGATATATCATATTACTACTCTATTGTCTCGATTCCTGGAATCAGGAATCGGGCATATTTAAGAAAGAAAAAGGTGTTGTGGGCGCTCACAAATTGTTCAATCTATCGAGCCATTGGAAACTTGAAAGCCGACCTGCAAATGCTCCTCCGTTTTTTAGTCGGCTACCCTCACGAATCGAAACAAACTTCGGATTTGCAGCAATGTCGAAACAAACAAAAAGAAGATAAAGCAGGGGGGAGGTAGGAACATAAGAAAAGGAAGCATACATACAATTGACAGAATATCATCACAAAGTTCATGACAAACCAATAAAACAAGCCTGGTCTGAACTTGAAACTAGTGGACTTTGTACTTGCAAAAACACAAGCCACATTTAGGAAATATCGTGTGGAGAGAGAGAGAGAGAGAGAGAGAGAGAGAGCACATTTCACAGTAAAACCACTACAATTTGCTCGAGTACTGTTTTCAGTTTTATAATAATCAATTGTGTGGGCCAAAAAATGCAATACCCAATGAGATGTTAATGAAGCAATGCTTAAATGTTGTAATCAACAGTAGAATGCAAATTATATAAGTCAATGAGAAATTTTCTCCTTGTTCTCAGGGCATAAGCCAGAGTGTCTTATGTAAACGAGTCAGACTGCTCATACATCACTTGTGACACAGGTGGTAGCTGAATCGATGGTAGCTAGCCAATCAGAAGTGAGCCAAGCTGTATACAAGAATCCAAGCAAGCTGAAAACAGAATGGAGAGAGAATTGTCAGGCATGGATGCGCAAGATCCTCCTCTCCCTCTTTTGAGAGAGAGAGAGAGAGAGAGAGAGAGAGAGAGAGAGAGAGATCTCGAAGTACCAGAAAGAGAGTAATGGAAGCAAAAAGTCCTTCCTGGAGGAGGGCTCCATGACCACCAAAATCTTCTTCATCAATCTTTAAAATCATTGCATAATAACCATATATAATCCCAGAGGAAATCAAAAGGAATCTGCAAACCCCAAATTATCAAATAAATTTCTTCAATGATATGATCAATGGAAGTATAATTAAATTTCAGTTATGTCGATCACAAGAGCTGGCAATACCATCCACCTCATCTGCATATACAGATACCATTGTTTGCTTCAGTTGAGATCTTTCACAGAAAGTGGTTGAAAAGAAAGGGCATCCAACTCAAATCAAAGTTGGGGAATATTAATTAATCCATCTAATCTGGATATAAAGAGATTTTGTTTTTATTTTTTTCTTTGGATCATCAGACATAGAGAGATACTAGAAGGCCACAAGTTGAAACTTTGGTTCTCAGCAGTGTCCACACGGTACTAAAATGAATTTGTTTCCTTTTAGGGAAAGCTTAAACTGCAAGAAGTGACAGTTTCCACATTTTATGGCATTTCCCATATTTCAAGAGCTCAGGTTATCAACTATCAAAGTCAGAAAGTCAACTGATAAAACCCTTGAAAACAAAAATGTGATTCCGGAACTCCGGAAGACATTTCTCCAGAAAGGGGAGCAAACCACCACTTCCATTATACACCAAGCATGTGTTGTAGAACAAACTTCACCTAAAAGGAAAAAAACCCCATGATTTTGGAGGTCTAGAGTCAACCTCCAAAATCTAACAAGCGGCAAAATATATAGAAGATTCAACGACATTGGGGGCCTAGAGTCTAGAGCACACTGTATTTTGTAGAAAACATTGAAAGCTAACTTCCAAGCCACTCACCAGATAAGGTCTTGTGGACAGCAAATGTTGAACAGATTTCCAAACCGCAATTCAACTTTTTTTTTTCTTTTTTTGCTCAGTAAAACACAATTCACATTTAAAGCACATGTAGTTCCAATTTCCTAAATGAATATCTAAATTTGCATCCTTGCTGTTTAATATGTAAATTATGATTCGCATTGAAAGTTCCTATAAAACCATTCTGTCTCCACTGCAATGATGGCGTGAAAATGGGGAAAGAGTGTAGGTTGGCAGAACAGCAAGTGAACTTCTTAACAAGTGTAGTATCCCAACCCTTCAAAACCTCATGCAGATGATCAAGTCCATGGAGGCAAAGCAGCTAATGTGGAGGGAAACCACTCATTCCACAATGAAAACAGGCAATCATTTACTATAAATCCATACCTCAAGCACACGATCTGGTTAGGACATTATTGATTCAGTTTCAAGATTCCCCAAAGCCTTTGCTTGAGAGGGTACACCAAGATAGCTTTATGCATACAAAATTCACGTAAATCCTATATGTGCCAAGTTGACAACAAACTTCAATTATTCCCAATTCTATACATCCATCTACTGAAAAGCACAGGTTTAACTACAAGTCTTCTGTTATATCATACATACCTTTTTTTTTTATTGGCACCGGGTGCCCGGGAACAGCATCCCGACTAATCCCTAGTTAATGTTGTTTATGATACATACATTATTATGTTTGAGATAATTTTTTAACCTATAAATGTCCATCCAACACCACCAACACGAAATTCATAAAAGCTTACAGAATATAGAAGTTTCTCTTTGCCTGTGAAACTTTGCTTCGATCAAAATTAATGCATGGTTGCATCTAAAGACGTAATTCATATGACTATGTGTTAAACATCGCAACCTCCACCTTTAAAAGTGAACAACAAGTGACTGATCAGAAAAAGGGGAACAACAAGCGTCTCCAGTCTCCAACAGAACTTTAGTCCCCCCCCCCCAAACAACAAAAAAAAAAAAAAAAAAAAGAAATAAAACCTAAAAAACCCAACCCCTGAGTAGGGGGCAAAATAATGAAATGTCGCTGAATGTTCACGTAATGTAAGAGGTCAACTCTTGTAATGTGAAGCTTCTCCAACACAGAATGCCTGAGCTCTATCCTGAATTATGACAAAATCTGACTTATCCACTGCATGATACACATGCACCAAAAATTTAGGAAAAAAAAAAGTGAATCAACACTGGCGGCCAAATATACCCAGAGATTTCTGCCCAGGATCCAGATGTCTCTTTCGGGAACTTTTGCATAATGAACAAGGCCGATAGAAAATCCTCCTATCTATCATCAAGGTTAAATATGATCCGCATAGCTACGAACTACAAAATAATAACCAATGGATATGTCATCCACAAGAAGATATTCTCCACAACAAACAAAATGAGGGTACGGCAGGTTTGTCTATTGGAGTAAATCCAATGAAAATGTTAAGAAATTGCTATTGAGTCTTTTATTCTTTTAAAATTTTAAAATTGATATCAATAACACAAACTTGAAACACAATTCCATCCAAAAAATGAAAACAAGCTTTATCTATATGAACTAGTGAGCTGAAAAGGGGGGAAAATGAAAAAGAAAGGAAGAACTGTAATATAAACGAAGAGGTAGCTGCCACTTTTCTAATAAATAAAACAGCTTAAGAAAGTGCAAAAGCATCAACTTACATGACCAGCCATACACCCCCAACTAAAGGTACAGCACCCCATAGTAGCCCACAAACAAGGGCCACCACTTGTCGAATCCAATGTAATACGTCTCCCAATTGATCCTGCGAGCAAATGGAGTGCAGAAAAGCTAAATCATCGAATTCTAAACTCAAAGTTACCATATCGCATCGCCACACCAACTCAACTATAAAACTCGGTAGCAAATAGTGATCTTTATCTGTATCTGAAAGTGGAATAGTGGGATAAGTTGCCCATGGAGCAAGCCGAAGCTATAAAGTTGTTCTAGCAGTTTCCGCTCACTGAATTCTCGTTTTCCTATGCTCAAACACTTGTACGGTGTGCTTTTTATATTAAATCAAGTAAAATTTTGAAAGCCAAATTCAAAAAAGAAGAACGTAAATGCTGATGCTGCCTTTGCAAGCCGCAAAACACATCGTAGAAAAGAATCAAACACTCGGAATCTTACACCAAATAGAGGTTTTAATTTCTATGTATAAGAAAAAAAACAGTAGGATTTCAAGTTTTCCTTCAAAGTAAAATACCTTGTCCCAGGAGGCTTCCGGATCCAACAACTTGGCGAATTTGAACGGTGACAAGTGACCGTTCTGGTGTTGCGGTTGAACATTGAATTTGACCGATTTCCCTTCTTTCATTCCGATATAAATTTATTAAAAAACACACACAAACAGACGAGGCCAAATTCCAAAGTTTCAAAAGGGCTTTGATATGGATTATCAGTAAATTGATGGTTCTTGGCTTCAAGCTTTGTGGCTCAGCGCGGCAAGGGTGAGAATTCGGAGCACGTTAGGGTTTTACAATTGGAGTAGAAACAGAGCGAAAAAAGGAGCACTGAACCGTGGAAAGGAATGGTTGAAGCTGATAAACTGTAAAATAAAATAAATAAGAAGAAAAGGCTGTTTGGATCTCTTGATGAGAGAGTTCGTGATTCGTAAAAGAAAAATTGGAGTTGCACTGGACTGCACGTGTTCCACTCTTCCCTGTAATTGGCAGCCCGACATGGAGCTCTTTAGAATTTTTTACTCGTTTTATTAAGCGAAATTTTCTGTTTAATGTTATAACTTTTCTTATTATAATTTTTTTTATAATAAACTAATTAAATTATTTGTGAATAAGTTGGAAAATTTTAAAAAGATAAATGAGATTTTATGAGTAAATTCATGTTTGAATAAAATTTAAATAATAAAATTCATTTAATTAATATTTGTCTCAGTTCGATTCAATTACAGTTTACAAATATACATTACTCCTATACTGAAAATAGTCGAGAAAATCATAAATAAACTATAAAAAATATATATATATTTAAATTCTATATGGGGATTCGTGTCCTAAATGGATTGCTCATTATTGACCAACCGAGTTACAGCTAAGGCCTGCTTTTCTAGACTTAACAATCTAATCACTTCAATTGTTTTTTGTGACATTAATTGGCCCAACTAATTTCAGTGTACTATCAAATTTTTTAATAAAATAAGGGTGATGCAACATCTCCGCTGAGGCTCCCGTGGGGAGTGTAGCACACATTTTTAATGTGTTTTAAAAAAAAAAATTATATAATTTTTTTAATATTTTTAAATATTTAAAATATTATTAAAAAATATTTTTTTAATTAAAAAGTAAAAAAAATATATTAAAAAATATTTTCTTAATCACCAAATAAAATAAAAAATATTTTTTTATAATTTTTTATTTTACTTCATAATTAAGAAAGTACTTTTTAATAATATTGTAAATTTTTTTATTTCTTTTTAAATATTTAAAATTATTAAAGAAATTATAAAAAAAAAAAACTTTAAAAAATATATAAAAATATATATATTAAACTAGAGCGGAATACAGAGCGGGACACGGAGCGGTGGCTCTATCATTTCTCATAAAATAATTAGCGTGATTCTTTTATGGGAAAAATACTCTGCCGCTTAGTTTGATTGTTATAGTCGACCTGGTTAAAATTATTATTTTTTATTTAATAGTTAAGAAAATAATTTTAAGTGTTGTATTGTATTTTTTTATTTTTTAAAAATATTTAAATATATTAAAAAAATATAAAATGACAAAAAAAAAAAAAATCCCTGGCGGCCGAGCATTTCCTGGGGGGCAGAGTAGCCTTACCTTCTTTTATACAACTAAAAGTTAAAATAGCAACGTTAAATTAAGATATAAATTTAAATAAATCAATTTTATACAGACTAATCTTAAATATAAATCTTAATAGTGTGAGCTATTTTAAAAATAATAATGCACAAAATTTATCTATTTAGGACGTGTAGATATCATTTGTCAACATGATATAACCATACTTTTAACTTATAAAGTATTTATAACTTTGTATTAAAAAAACAATAGTTCTATATACAACCGCCGGTTGCACAACTGGCGTGCAACCAGCTTTGCCACGTCAGCTATTACTTAAAAAAAAAAGAAAAAAAAAAGAAAAAAAGAAAGAGAATGGATGATATACGAAAAGGGAGAGAAAATGAAACTTGCCTAAAGCCAAACCCCTGCTGCCGAACCTAGAGAAAATTCCTCCGCACGATTCCGATTGAAGTCGCCGTCGTGGGCTGAAGAGCCGGTTGTTGTGGTTGCCGTTGTCACATAGTCCGAAACTGAGCCACCGTCGACGTGGGTCTGCCTTGATCATTTGTTTCTCTACCACATTGAGTGAGTCCCCGTCGCCCACTTCCACTGCCACGTTGAGTGAGTTGCCGTCGCCCACTTTCTCCGTGTTGAAGTATTTGCTAGATTTCTAAATCAAAAGCTCTCTGTAGAGACCCAAGTTTCTATCTTTTAGGATACGTTAATAATAAAGTAAGAAATGGATTTGATTTCGTTAATATTGCTACTTTGGAAACTTTGCAAAAACTAATTCTACTTTCCATCGGAAAAGTTATGCCCAGTTTTAAACTTGTTTATGAGATGAATGGAGACAAATTCTTTGAATTTGAAAAAAAGGAAGGATTTACAGAGTCTGAAATGATTTTGAAATTCACTCTTTTTCTTTATTTTTTTAGGGCTATGCTTTCTTTCTTTTGCCTAGACATTGGTTTTCTCATACTTTTTCTTGCTTGTAGCAAATAGATGGGATCAAACCCTTCACAATGTCTGTAATGAGACTTGTTTTGGATATATGTTACACTTCAAGTTGGAAATCCCTTTTTGTTTGTTTTTTATTTTTTATTTTTGTTTTTTATTTTTGTCAAGACTAAATGATCAATGTTCAGATCAAAGGTTGGAACTCTTTACACTTTAGTAGCATCCTTACTAGTTAGAAAGCTGTTCCAGATCAAGCCTAATCATGAATATGCATGCATGCAAGAGTTTAATTATCACAAAGTGAAATCGGTGCAGGGGAATCAAATGTTAGACCTCAAGACAAGTACTTTGAGCCATATATGATAAACTGATATCAATCTTATCAATGGCATGATAATAATACTAACTTTGATGGATAAGAATAATAATGGGTACAAGTCTCATATATTTAATTATATTGTGTTTATATATGAAGACCACTTGAACCCATTATAACTTTTTTGTTTTTAAGAAAATTGTCAATATTAAAATGTACGTTCAAAAGATCAGAATCTCAAACATGATCATGCATAGTTGATCAATTGAATTAAGTTTTGTCATTAATTAGAATAGGCCAACACAACAATTTTTGTATTAACAATAAATACTTCCACTTATATATGGAACTGCTTTTGAGAATTAATTAGAGATGCATGCTACTTCCATGCAACAAGTTGCTAATAATTAATGATGTGCTTGTAAGAGATTAGTTCCATTTCTAATCAACCCCCAAAATGAAAGGAGAATTGACTTTTGTCACACACAGTTATCTATCATGTATATATATAAATATATATATCTACTATATACGCACCTATTATGTGCATGAATTTTAAGAAATAGTTATTTGCATCCTGGTGCTTTGTGTGGACTTCATGGTGAAAAAAGTGAGCTGTTCATCCAAATTCTAATAGGGTGTACTTTGAAAAATATTGGTATTTCAAAAATTTGCATGTTGATTTAAGTAATTGAGAACTTGGAAATCAATGTTACAATCCTAAAGGGCAAAGTGTTTAGTAGTGGAAAACTTTTTATCAACAAGCTTGGTGTGTTGCATGTACCTTTAAAACAACTATAAATAATACATATTAGATTCTAAGTAATAAAAGAAGCAATTTGAATGAGAAGCAACTTGTTGATTTTCAAGTAAGTTTGAGTGATTTGCTTTAGTTTTTGATCATGTAAAAAATCCTCAGAAATAACTCTTGAGGTTTTCTAGTTTGGGGACTTCACCACACATCATCCTTTTTTTTTTAATGAAGAATATTACAAGCAGAAGGGAGGTGGTAAAGAGAAATAGGTGGGAAAGCACGTTATCTAATTCTATATTTTTTGTATCACATGTGTCTGATTTTTATCTATAGTCTTTGTTTCGGGTTATTATGGCCCAAACTTGTCATGTTTTGGTATTACATAGATTTTAATGTGAGAAATTATACAATATTGCTATTGACAAGCTGCATCTGTCTCATTCTCAGCATGGAAAAAGGAAAAGAACATCCATTTACCCCAAGACCATCTAGCTCAAATCCCTCATCTGCGATATGTTATTTTATGTAATATATCAATAACTTTAGATTCGAGATCATCATCTTTATTTAAAAAATACAATAAATAATTTTTCTAATAACATTTTAGGACATACCATCAACTTCTCCAAATATCCCAATGCGCAGTTACTATGGACCAGTGCCTGGGTCATCACCTGCTCATCTGTCATATCCCGCTGCTAACTAATATCCAATCAACCTACAGGTAGTGAGAGACTACTTTTTCGATGAATTTAAATAAGTTGGTATTTTTAAGAGTTTAATTCTTTGCGTATTGATGTTCTTTTTGCTAGAATGCTTGTTACCCAATTCAACAAGGCATGGAAGGCCAATTATCTCACAGAAATACAAGTTCCGTTACAAGCAGATTTATTGGTATGGAGGATAATAGACCTGATGTTGGGGATACTGAATTGCCATGTACAACCTCTAGAGTTGAAGAAATTAATGTAGAGGATGTACAAGGTGCAGAGGAAATCAAGTTTGGTATAGCTGGAACATCTGAGAAAGTGTAAATGGATGGCGATGATGAGCCCCAATTAGGGATGGAATTTAATTTCCTAGAAGATTTAATGAGTTATTATAAGGAGTATAGTAAAAAATGTGGGTTTGGGGTGATGACGAAAAGGAGTGAGAGGGGACAGGATGAGACCGTTAGATATGTCACCATTGCCTGTGCTCATGGTGGGAAGGCCCGGCCTAGGATCTTGAATGTTGCCAACCCACGACCGACATCAAAGACGGAATGTAAGGCAAAAATTAATGCCTTAAAAGCTGATGATTGAAAGTTTCAGCTGACAACAGTTCACAATATCCACAACCACGACCTCAGTCCAAAGAAATCCCGCTCTTCTTTCGATGTAATAGAGAAGTGAGTGAATCCGTTAAAAGAGTCCTAGATATGAATGATTTGGCGGGAATTCAAATGAATAAGAGTTTTGACTCTCTTGTAGTTGGCGTGGGTGGTTTTGAGAACCTCCAATTTCTAGAAAAGAATTGTCGTAACTACATTGACAAGGCACGACATCTACGACTGGGCGCAGGTGATGCTGGAGTTCTTCGAGACTACTTTTTACAGATGCAGTACAAAAATTCAAAATTTTTTGCACTGATGGACTTGGATGATGACGGCAGGTTAAAAAATGTATTCTGGGTGGACCCCAATAGCAGAGCAGCCTACCAATATTTCGGTGATGTGGTCACTTTCGACACCACATACTTGACGAACCGATATGGGATGCCCTTTGCACCATTTGTTGATGTAAACCACCACGAGCAGTCAATTTTGTTGGGAGCTAGCTTGATTTCTTCTGAGGATACTGAGACCTTCATGTGGTTATTCCAGACCTGGTTACAGTGTATGGATGGTATCTCGTCGAAAGCTATTATCACCGACCAAGACAGAGTCATGAAAAATACAATTGCAGTTATTTTTCCAGAAAGCCAACATAGATATTGCTTGTGGCATATCCTGAAGAAAGTCCTTGAAAAACTTGGCTCATATGCGTCCTATAAAATGGGAATGAAAACAGCACTGATGAAATATGTGTATGACACCCAAATCTCGGAAGAGTTTGAAAAATGTTGGCATGAGTTGATCAGCACATACAACTTGCATGAGAATGTCTGGTTGCAGAGTTTGTACACTGAGTGTAAGCATTGGGTACCGGCCTTCTTGAAACAGGTTTTTTGGGCTGGAATGAATACAACGCAACGTAGTGAGAGCATGAATACATTTTTTTATGGTTATATTTATGCTAAGACAAACTTGAAAGAGTTTGTCGATCAGTATGATAATGCCTTAAAAAATAAATTGAAAACGAGAATTGCGCGGACTTTCATGTCACAATTCCTTGCATCTCTAGGTCTCCTATTGAAAAGAGATATCAAGATTTGTACACAAATGCTAAATTCAGGGAAGTTCAGCACCAACTTATCGGCATTATCGACTTGGACCCAGTTTTACATAAGGCCAATGGTACATTAAAGACCTATTTAGTAGATGATGAAGTCCGTGTCGAAGATTTCACTAAGCCCGTTACACACTTAGTGGATTTTAGTGAGAAAGATGCAGTCACCAAGCGTTCTTGTGGTTTATTTGAAATTAGGGGATAGTGTGCTGGCACATCTTCGCCGTGTTTAAATGTAACAAGATTAAGATAATGCCAGATAGGTACATTTTGGATCGATGGAAGAAAGATATTAAAAGAAGATACACGTTAATTCAGAGCAGCTATAACGCAGGGGTTCAACGGGAAAATGCTAACAGATATTCAAGTATGTTGAATATTTGTTATAAAATGATTACTTTTGCAGCGACTTCGAAAAAGCACACTGAGGACACAACGACTAAGTTACATGCAATAATTGACTTTTATAATGCGGACCAAGAACCCCCATCGATGACTCAAAATTACTTAAATGTTGGTGGCACGACAAAGGACACGACTACAGTTGGTAGTTCAACCCAAGTACTAAGTTCACGTGTTGTACGAGGGAAAGGCAGACCCCCATATCTGAGGAGGGCATCCAGGATGGAAAGAGACATGGGGAAAGTGAAGGAGAAGATGAAGAAAGCGCAGGGAAAGGAAAAACGCAAACAGGTAATAATTTGTAATATTACATTCTTTATTTAAAGTTTATAAATGGTATCTCACAAACTGGTTACTAAATTATTAGCGAGATGGAGAAGATACACTTGTCGTGAACAATTGTAGGAGGATATTTGATCCTTCCGTTTTGGACGTCTCCAATGTTGGACACTTACAGGTAATATTATAAGTTTATATTTATATTTGAGCAAATGATTTATTACTGTGTTTTTTACCAGTTTTTGTCATCAGGTTAATCCAGAAAGCATACCAGCTGTTGACGTTAGTGGGACCCAGCCCCGAGAAACTGGACCTCAAAGTCAAAAAAGCGTAAGTGGATCTATGTTGTAACGGTATTTTAATGACATTAGTCAATATCACGTGAATATGAGTCCATATTTTTTACAGATACAATTAGGGGTGGATGGATCACAACCACGACAATGACACGTTAATCGTGAGTATATTTTTATTCTAAGTTATTCTTCATCAAATTTTTCTTTGATAATATTACTTGCCTTCTTCTTAAAGTTTGATAATATTATTATTCATCTTATTTTTCCTTTGATAATATTTTTATTCTTCTTATTTTTCCTTGATAATATTATCTTTTGGCTTCGATTTGCATGTTTTTTGTACATGTTGTCTTCAATTTGCATGTTTTTTAAAAGCTGAGTTTTTACCTCTGCTTGTTTTGCACATGCTGTTGGAAGGTGGAAGAACCCAGAATAGATAGAAGCTATAATTTATTGTCATCAATTTCAACAATTTTCTAGTCTGCCCCTTCTTGATTCTCTGGACAGCAAATGGTTGTTGCTCAACTTGGACCGACTTACTGTATGGATTACAAGCAGTTCTGAGTACTTGATGAGCCAAAATGTTATGATGCTGTATTTTGAAGTTTATGTATATTTTTGTATTCTGATGTATCCATGGTGTTTTCAGCAATTTGAAGAATTATATATGATGTATACTGTGAAGAAACCACCAACGTCATGTCTTTGTAAAGAATGATAATAGAGATATTTGCAAGCTATTAAGTCTTATTTGAAACCAAGACCCAGGTATCATTCTCAATGCTTCTTTTTACCAGATTATACGTCCATAGACTAAAATGAGTTATAATGCTTGTGCCAACCAATATTCGGGGGGTTACATTTCCCAGAAATGTGCAATAAAATTACACCTAAAACCCACATAAACCTTGTTTCCCATGATCTGCTGAAGAGGTTTGAGTGTGTGGAGTAAAGTGTCTTTACAATATCTGTTATATATATGTTCCAACATGTTTTTTTGTACAGCATATAATTCCAACATATAATAGGTATATTCCGAGAGTTCCACCAAACTGGTGACAATTGCAAAATGTAATACAAATATTCCCTGATTTCCACAAACATTTTCAACACATTTCAATCCAGTTCATAAAAAATTCACAGCACATTTCAGTACAAAACCAAGCAATAAAACCAGTAACATGTATGAGTAGCAACACAAAATCCAAAGCTCATCAAATGATACTTCAATAAACTACCATTAATGTTGTACAATTCTTCACAGGGATTCAAAACAAGATTTCCTTTGATAGCCCAAAATAGAAAAACAAACTATACAGCAATGCCCAAAATATAAAAGCAAAAATTATACACAAAATGATTGCCTCGAGACCCATCTTATAAGGTAGATGGTCTCTTAAACCAGCCAACATGAACCTACTGACTTTTTACATGGAATTTATCCAAACCAAGCAAACAATATAACAAAAGTTACAACCCAATATAAAAACAACAACTTATGCTTTTCCTTTTTTAGTTTTTTCACTATCTCTCTAACTTTATCTTCCCTTTTTCGAACGGCTATTTGGCGCTGTAATACATCATCCCAAGTCTTCGAAGCATCTGTCTCTCTTAATTTCCAGTTCGCCTCTAGCAATTCTACTATATCCGCCTATACAAAAAATTCACACCGTGCATCTCCTTGCATGCAGTACAAACTTCCATTTAACAGTGCTTGAATACATCCAAACTAGCAAATCGATATGCAAATATAACAATTATAATGTTGCTTTACCGTTGAATACTTTGGGCGGGCAAAGAATCTCCTTCCAGGATTTTTCTTAGTGTAGGACGTCTTTAGTGGTGTTTTCAAACCATACCAACAAACCAGTGAATCCATATCAAAATTATCAACTAATGATGATGATTGGGATGACGCCATATTCAGATTTTGAAAATCCAAACCATGGATTCCTTTTATTAATCAAACCATGAAGGGAAAAATTAGTAAGTAAAACCATTAGAAAATTAATCCAGCAGTGAAGAAATAGTATGAGAACCAATTGATATATGAATGCTGGCATTTAAATGCTGCTTGCAAATTGGTAAGCAAAGACATTTTCAAAAAAATCCAGCAGTAATGAAATTTCTATGATCATCAAACCCAATTAACACATTGCAAATATCTATTAGATAACTAAGACCTGTAAAGTAGCAAAACTATGTCATGGCTTCATTGTCAGCAAGGCCTCCTCAGCAATTATCATATAGTATTAAATAACATGTACAAATCAGAATCAAATAATAACAATGCAATCAGCATACTAGAGTATAGTCAAAGTCTAAACAAAGTCAGCATAACGACTTTAAAAAATCGATAAATCTAAACCAGCAAATTATACAGAGTCGTACCTTCACCAGCTTGCTTAGTGAGTTTAATTAGATGGAGTTATGACTAAATACGGTCAAGTAGGAAAAATATGCTGCAAATAAAATACAGACATGAGTCTTAAAATTGAATAGGAAACACATTGTTTTGAACACTTCATAGAAAAGCGATAGAAGCGCTAATTTATAAATATTTTGCCAAAGTCAACCCAGGTAATCGCTCTTGCTACTATACTATTTGTGTGAATCAAATTAAGAAATATCAACTCATAATTAAGCTGAAATACATACAAAAAGAAACTAAAGGTAAGAAAGTGAACAGCATGATGATGATCAAGTCGAGCACTCATCTTAAGTCACGACTTAATTAGTTAACATGGTAAGGGATTCAACTCACAAAGAAGAAAACATGTATACATGGAAGATAACTGAGCTAGGCAAATCAGAATAATTAAGCAGTAGGTTACAATATGAAAGAACAATGGTTTCTTAAAACTAAAGTGATCAATATATGAATATAATTAGTATGCAATACAGCCACTAGCCGCTTTTCCAATACAGTTAACAACATCCAAATAAGTAAGAAGTTATATGCATGATCAAGCATGTGTGCGCTTACCCCATGATCAACAATATTCAGGTTAGTTCCTCTATGGGCAGATGATGGACAAATTTTTTGAGGTTAGGGTTGTTAGGGTTAGGGGGTTCGGGTTAACAGTTTAAATATAATTAACAGTTTGATCATGCATATCACTTCTTAATGTAACAAATCAACTAAAATCAAAGCATTGATAAGAAAGCAGTGAAGTCCATTCACAGGGCTAAGACATTAAATTACAAATTAACAGTTTAGTTGCAACATAATAAATTAGCAATGCTTATAAATTATGATATATTAAACTTTGAGATAGCATCAGATTAATTTCTTGTACCCTAGTCCCCAGATAAAACAAAGATAAGATAGTATAACAAATTAACAATCCCTAGTCCCCAAATTAACAAAGATAAGATAGTATAAACCATCAGAGATGTCACTGAAGATGCATACAAATAAGCAAACTTAGAAAAAAAAGTCTACAATTTATACATGCAGTGAAGTCCATTTATGCACTATACCTCGATACACTAATTTGAAAACACCAAACTTCAACAAAATCAGCATGACACGAACATGCATACAATGATACACACTAAAATCAAAGCATTGATTACAAGACACTAAATTACATTCAATCAATTGCACAATATCAACAATATTCGGGTTAGTTCCTCTATGGGCAGAGGATGTTGAGTATTTTTTGAGGTTAGGATTAGGGGGTTTCGGGTTTTTAGGGTTGTTAGGGTTGTTAGGGTTAGGGTTTTGGGTTAGGATTGTTAGGGTTAGGGTTAGGGTTTCGATGCTCTGTGGGCTTCACATTTCAAATCTGGTGTTTGAAGATGACAGGGCTTCGTGGGTTCAAATCCAGTTTGTGGTTCGCTGATGTGGTATGAGCCCACAAGTAGAAGGGTTTGTGGGTCTTGGGTTCGAGGAGAAGAGGAATAGAAGAGGAGAAGAGGGTTTCAGAAGACGAACAGGAGAAGCCTCAGTGGGTTGTGGTGGAGAAGATGGAGAAGCCTGGAAGACGATGGTGGAGGCGCTGCGCAACCCGCTGACCCGTTTCGACCTTACCAGACCGGATTGAAGCCTCCTTCTTAAGGAAGACGATGGGAGCTTTGGTGGGGAGAAGGGGCTACGTTCGAAGCGGGAGAAAGTGAGAAGGGGAAGTGAAGTGTGAAAGTGAAGTGCGAAAAGTGCGAAAGTGCTGCGGGAGGAAATGATTTTTGAAGTCAATTTAAAATGATGCCGTTTTACGGCCACAGTCAATTTGAATTTGAATTCAAATTGAAACGATGCCAGTTTACTAGAGTTGGTTGCGTGCCGGTTAGATGAAGCGGTTGTAAGTAGAGTTTTTATTAAAAAAAAAAAAAGTATTTTTACATTTATAAAAGAATTACGCAAAAATAATTTTACAAATTGAAGTGACTTCATCTGATTTGTTACATTTATTTTGCAATAAAAGTAACTTTATAATGTGACAAATAACATCAAATCATGTCAGTTTATAAGATTACTTTTATATAATCCTTTTATGATTAGAGTAATTTTTTTTTAAAATAATCTTATAAATAGAGGTTTGGATAAATAAAAAATAAATAAACTCATTTTATCTTTTATAATCATTATAATTTTTTAAAATTTTCACATAAAATAAAATAAAAAATTTAATTTTTTTAAATATCTTAATAATTATAATATTAAATAATATTATTATAATAATATTTTATTAACCCATAATTTTCGCCTTAACTAACTATCCAAATCTCTTACATTTATAATTTTTATTCTTCGTCACCTTTTTCTCATCGTCGTTTCGTGACTTTCGTCTTCGAGTTTCCCATATTCGGAAATTTCACACTCAAGCACCCACTCTCTCTGTCAGATCCTCCGTTGGCCATTTCCGATCTTCGAATTACGGAATAGAGTGGAGAGAGATGGGTAGCCCTAAGAAGCACCAGAGTGAGGGCTTCTTCGCTGCCGTGAGCTCTGGTTCGTCCATCTTCGGCAACGCCATGCATCGATCCGTCAACGGGTATTTGCGTTTCTTTGTAATCCAATCCTTCTCTCTAATTCAACTATACTAGTAGACGTTTTTACGTTGTGATTACTTTTTTTATGGCTCATTTCTTTCTCTCAGACGTTTAATTTGGTATTTCGGAACCTTAATTGTTTTTCCTTCGCATGCTCCTCGTAACTTGTGTGTAATCAATATGAGCTCCTTTTTTTCTTTTTCTTTTTTAATTAATTTTTATTTTGTTTTATTTTATTTTATTTACAACTTTTCAAGGGTGCTTCTATTTACACCTTCGCATGCTCCTCGTAACTTGTGTGTAATCAATATGAGCTCTTTATTTTTTTATTTTTTTTCTTTTGGTGCTTCTATTTATCGTGGTCCGTTGCTCTTAGCCTCTTACACTAAGGATTGTTGTGGTTTGTATGCTCGTGATGCAAATGACTTCTATGATTTTGGTTTGATAATGTCAAAGTAAGCTGAATTTGTTTATGAGATTAGAATTACTTCTTCTGATCAATTAAAAGTGTTCCGTGTTTGTTAAATGTGTGGTGAAATAGACAAATGGATTTTGATACACGTCCCATTGAGCTGAATCTGGGTATAATATTCGGGATTAGTTATGCTGTAAAGTTAAACCGAAAGGGTCTGGCGTCTGGGCATTTGTTACTTTCAAGGGTGATATTAACACTTTAGTTATCTTCTTGGTTACCAGAGAGCCTCGTGGCCCATTGATTGTGTATCAATACCTCAGGTATGCTTAGACTTTATCTGCTTCAAAAGGTGCTATTATGAATGAGAAATATGTGCCTGATCTTCATTCTATGCTTGGTTAGGAGCGATCATGTTGAGATGCTGGCTCATTTGTGTTAATATTGTATTGGTTCTAGGTTGCTTGGTTATGAAGGGGTAGAAGTGATAAATGCAGAGGGTGGCAAAGAAGGTGCAGAGGAGGAAGCTCAGAGAGGAAGATGGAAAACAGAGGTGTTCTTCCTTTCTTGTCTACTCCAACACTCTGTTCTCTCATGTTAATTGGGTTCCTTTGATGGATGGTTTTTTTGGTCTGGCGTTTCCTTTTATATATTTTATGGCTGAATTATCTTGATTTTCAGTTACATCTACGTTCGGAGTGCTGTTAAGAATGTTTTGATTCTGTTTCGTGGTATTATTTGTTTTCTGTAATGACCAGGCGCCATCTCTTGGTCAAGAAGCTTTGAACATATTGGAGAATCAGTTTATAATAGATATTGAGATGGCGTTGTAACTTTGTTTCTTGTTTGGTACCCCACAGTCAATGTGGATGACATGTTTGCGTGACCTTAGAAAGCTATTCGTACTCATGATAGGAATGCATCCCTCCCTCAGTTACTTTTATCAACGTTTAGCTTGTCTTCATACTCAAATAACATAGCTTCATGGCTTCTATATTAGAAAATGAGACTATTCCTGTTCCTCTTTGCTGTTTAAACTTCAGTGAGCAATTGGGAAACAGAGGGGTACGTGTGTGTGTGTGTGTGTGTGTGAGAGAGAGAGAGAGAGAGAGAGAGAGAGAGAGAGATATGAATGGGTTTTTCGATTTTTCAGGGGAAGGAAGCGATGAGGTCTTTGGATTAAACTATACGTCGCAGGGTTTGTTTAGAGGTTACAATTTGTGGCAATGAATGTTTATTTGAAACGGTGAATAAATTTGTCCGACTCTTGTTATAAGTTCGATATTTTATTGCATCCTATCACCGTCTCTAGCGGTTTTGCTGCCAAATCAGACTTTTGAACTCAACTTTTATATATTTATATAGATATATGAAAAGGTTTGGTGAGTTTTTTCTTATTTGTGTGTGGTTTACACTGATAGCGAGATTATTATTTTTCGTCTCCATTAATGCTGATAGTTTGAGACTGCTGTTTTGCATCAAAGGATAGAGACAGCTACTGGAAAATGATGCACAAATATATAGGCTCAGACGTCACATCAACGGTCACACTTCCTGTCCTTATTTTTGAGCCTATGACTATGCTTCAGAAAATGGCAGAGGTTTGTGATTTTTTTCTTTTTGCAGAATTATTCTGTTAGTATGTGTACTTCTTGTGTTGTGTCATTTACAAACTGTGCAATGCCCGTGACAGTTAATGCAGTACGCCTACTTGTTGGATCAGGCAGACGAATGTGAGGATCCTTATATGCGATTGGTGTATGCCTGTGAGTATCCTTTGTCATTGATATTTCACTTTGCATGTGGAAGCAGTGCCTGATGACGGATGGTGGTTTTGCCAATGATTGCAGCATCATGGGCTCTCTCTGTCTACTATGCCTATCAATGAACCTGGAAGCCTTTTAATCCTATTCTTGGGGAAACTTATGAATTGAGTAATCATGGTGGGATTACATTTGTCGCAGAGCAGGTGAGTTGTAAGGGACTT